>JAOEHY010034048.1:0-23928 GCA_025447955.1 Psilopsiagon aurifrons | reverse complement strand
AGTTCTTCCTTTCTGAGACAAGCAATTTTATTGCTTCAAGAAGTTCATTAGCCATCATCTTCCTTCATGAACTCCAAGGGAGAATGAGATGAATTTTCCCTACCAACTGGCTGTGGCTAGAAAAGTTTGGTCACTAAAGAACCTGTTAGATTTATTTTAAGCTCTAACCTTTTATGGCTTATTAGATTTCCAGATACCAGGCATTTACAGAAGATCTCTAAATTATTTTTTTTTTTGGGGGGGGAGGGGGAGATGCTGTAGAGCAAGTTAAAATCAAGGCAAGAAGAATAGCACAATGCTAGAAAGGAGGAAAATCATTCTCAGAAACTTATTCTAAAGCTGCAAAACACTCTGGGGTTCAGACACCTTGATCTGCTTAACTGACCAGAAGAGTGAAAGGTGTCTTGGTTGAAATATTTAAGTATCTTCAGAGAGAGGAAGTATGGTGTATAAAACCACTTTAATCTTTTGGTGAAAGGCATGACCAGAGCCTGGAAACTGAAATCAGATAAGCAATAGTGAGAAATTTGCTACATGCATGCTTGACAATGAGATTGACTAAGAAACTCCTGAGGAAAAGTACAGAGCCTTCACCACCTCTTCAAAGCCATGAAGTGATGCCTTTCCTAACCAAATCTTACTTTATGCTCTGAAATTGTCTGTTACAAGGAGAACTGGGTAGAATTTAATGTCCGGTGATATAAGAGCCCAGACATATACATCATAGTACCTTCTAGCCCAGACAAATCTGGGACTCATTTCAAAGAGGTGTAAACTAAGCACTGGGAAATACAATTTCATCCTGCATTATCAATCCTATAGATTGGGATAGTTGACATTGTGAAGATCAGTTCCATTGCTCGAGGCCTTGGCATTGCAAGAACATGACTGAAAACACAGCAATTTTCCATGTATGTATCACTTTCCATTTCTTGAACCTCCAGGATATAATCAACCAAAATGCCATGTTTTGATTTTTTTTAAATATAGTAATAACTATCTCTCTCTATATATATATAACTATATAACCATATATAAATGTAAATAGTGATAATGTAAGAGAGTAGCTCTCATGTTTTTAAACATAAAACTCAATAAAAAACTTAGGCTGTAAGATTTGCAAACTACCAATATAAGGAAGGCACTACTGATTTCCACACACACACACACACAAAAATCAGAACTGCTGCACTTCTTCTGAATGACTGTCATATGGCCACCTACATGGTGGATGGCAGAAACTGTTGAACAACACATACTGAAAAAAATTACAAAACAGTTTATGAAAAAATAAATATTACATGTTCAGCTTAGAATGAAGTGGGAGCATAGCTAGGGAGAGTGGAGGCACAAATTGGATCAATCTGTTATTAAGAAAGAAGTTGAGAATTTTCAGACTTTTTTTTTCCTACAGAATAACAGAGATGAAGAAGAATCTAAATTATTTAGACTACCTCCAGGCTACATATGGGGGGAACTGTTTTAAAAAGCATGGGCTTGTGCTCTGGGATTTTATTGAAAGGACAAAATAAAACCCAGTTCTCTGGCTGATAGCTCATTAGCTTCAGTCCAGGATCTGGGCCATTATCTGTGACCTGATGATTTATTAGGGTGCACTATGAATACTGGAGACCTGCCAAGAGCTTGCAATATAATGTGGAGCTACCTGCTGTACCCACATCCCTCCCTCTGGGTTCCATCTACCCAAAACCTAATATCGAGCTTCGTAGTAAAAAATGCTGGGGCTGCAGGGAAAGTGATGAGGAGGAGGGCAGCATTCCAGAGGGCCAAATTAATTTCCCTAGGGACCTCCTGCTTGTGAAATCCCATAAACAAAATGCCACTTTTCATTCGCTAAGCCACTTTGATTGCTAACAGCAAACACATGCCTTACTTTGGCATAAATCTCTGCACCATCAAATTAAATAATGTTGGGTTGTTGGGTTTGTTTTTGTTTTTTTTTTTTTTCTAACAGTCTGTCTCACACATTCCTTGGCTGCCTTTAAAAGTCACTTGTAAAGTTTCACACTTGCATGCTGCAGACAACAAAGCTGGAAAGCTCTGTGTCTCAAAGGATCAATAAGCTTTGAGTGGTTTTGGTTCAAATGGGGTGTGACAAGTCCAGCAACTGACAACTGCCATCTCATGGTGATTGCAGAAAATGAAAAGGAAGGTCTCCAGTTGATTTCTGGTTGTTGAGTGTGAGCCTCACATGAAGGCCTGATAAAATTGCACGTTGCTTACACTTGAAAAAATCAGGGATTCAGTAAAAGAAATTGCAGATGAAATACCATGAGGACATTACTGGTGTAATAATGAAACTGGATCCTAATATGCTATAATATCAGACTGTTCCTTAGTGTCAGCACCCAGCTATCTTCAGAAGTGTATACTAATGCCAGCTGAAATATATCAGGGAGTCAGGGTCCCAAAGCCTAAATATGTACTGAAAACCTGGCTTATAGAGGAAAAAAGCACCAAATAGGCACCTTGCCAGAGTGAGTTTCTCCAGCAGACAACTAGTCAAGCAAAATAATTCACAAAAAAAGGTTAAGAATTGTTAGCATGCAAGGCACTGTTGGAAATCAAAAGTTTCTGGGTAGAGACAACAGCTTTTGAAGAATTTTCCCAAAGTTAAAAAAAAAAAGAAATCCTAAGAATTTCAGAAGAGTACTCAAAATAAAATGCCTATATTTAGGGAAAAATTAAGATTCCACATCCTTCTGCGGATGTAACAGGAACCATATTCCTGAGATCTCCAGGCCCTAACCATCTCAGAATGGTTTTCTCCACGAAAGGCCAAAATATCCTGAGCTCCTCTGGATTCCTTCCAGGAAAGAAACCAGCCTGGAAACGCAGAAGTTTCATGTGCAGCAGAAATAAGACTTTTAAACATTTCTAGGAATAATGCTTACCTGATCAGAACTAAAATATACCTTCAGACTGACATGGGAAACCCCTCACCTCTCCATCAGCCCAAACTGTGTCTCCTTCCCTGCTTGCCTTGAAAAGCAGTGAAAAGTCTGCTCTGCACAGTCCCTACCTGAACAGTGGTGCATCATCACTGATTTCAGTTCAAATGAAGCACACACCCAGCCTACCACATTAACTACACAGTGATCCAATTACCAGTGCTGTCTGCCACACAAATCCATTCATATTATAAAAGCCATTGGCTTATACAAATCTGCAGTGTTCAAAGACATGTATACACTTCATGCAGTTTTAGTAGGTTGGGGTTTTTTTTCCTTCTCAATAAAAAAGACCCAAATGTGGTAATAGAAGTTGAACAGAAGTAGGTGTTGGTATTATTATGTGAACACAAATTACATTGAGTGCTGATTCCAATATCTAGCACTAATTACTTCCACCACCTTATCTAGAAATAATTAGTGAACACCCTCCTGAGAACAGTAGTCAAGATTTTTCTCTTTCGTACAATAAAATTACTCAGGCTTTACACCAGCATAACTAAGCAAAGGATTGCCATCATTGCCTACAGTTTTAAAACTCCTCTATCCTGCTGAGTGAGCACAGTTTTTCAATGAGAGATATCTAGAACCGATTTCCTTGGGAATTACAGAGCATAAAACCTGAAGACAGATACACACTTAGCAATAAGCCCAAAATTACATGTTTGTATTGATAACAGAGAAGTAATAAAAAGAAGGAAACAGTTAGGTTAAACTTTGAGCATATGGAATGAGCATGCATGAGAAGGAGGAACTCAATTATTTAGTGAAATAGCATTTTCAAAATAGCAAGCTTTTCCTTTTCCTGCCTTGATGCTTTTTTCCTACTAGTTGTTTCTTCGATTCATTTTCAGCCCCCTCCTGCCACTAGAGCAGCAGATAGACCGAGTCAATAAAGGCTTCTGGATCAGCTTAGCAAGCCAGGAAACCTTGATCCTATCCCTGCTGCAGCTGTCTGCCTCTGCAGACAACTGGTCTTCTCCAGTGCTGAACACAAGGAGCTGATTTTGCCAGCCTTATTCAGTTCTATCTTAGAAAAGTGCGCTTATCAAGAAAATACGCTTAGATCAATCAAACACCAGCAACATATCCCAAACTGAAAGGGAGTTCTGTCAAACCTCTGCCACTTCTGACTCATAAGACCCTTATCTGTTGATCAATGAAAAAATGAACATAAGCCGGCAGTGTGTGCTCCCAGCCCAGAAAGCCAACCATATCCTGGGCTGCATCAAAAGAAGAGTGACCAGCAGATCAAAGGAGGTGATCCTGCCCCTCTACTCTGCTCTCAGGAGACCTCACTTGGAGAATTGTGCGCAGTTCTCGTGTCCTCAACATAAAAAGGACATGGAACTGTTGTTCCATGAAGTCCAGAGAAGGGCCATAAGGATGATCATGGGACTGGAGCACCTCCCGTATGAAGATAGGCTGAGAAAGTTGGGGCTGTTCAGCCTTGAGAAGAGAAGGCTGTGTGGAGACCTCATAGCAGCCTTCCAACATCTGAAGGGGAGCTATAGAGATGCTGGGGAGGGACCCTTCATTAGGGACTGTAGTGATAGGACAAGGGGCAATGGCTTCAAACTTAAACAGGGAAAGTTTAGATTGTATATGAGGAAGAAATTCTTTACTGTAAGGGTGGTGAGGCACTGGAATGGGTTGCCCAGGGAAGCTCTGAATGCTCCACCCCTGGTGGTGTTCGAGGCCAGGTTGGACATAGCCTTGGGTGGTATGGTTTAGTGGGAGGTGTCCCTGCCCATGGCAGGGGGATTGGAACTAGATGATCTTGAGGTCCTTTCTAACCCTAACTAGTCTATGATTCTATGATTCTATCTTTGTACATGTCAAATGCCTCTGATGCTTTTTAACTTTCAACTTGCAATATTGTTTCTGAAATTTAGTAACACTACACAGAAGCTGCAAACTAAGGGAGTTTACAATAGAAATATTAGATAGAAAATTTAATTTAAAACTTGCCCCATTGTAAGCCACTGAGCATCAGAAAATGTTTAAAAACACAAACAATTGTCATAAAAACACATTCACATGAATTATACACCCAATCCATCCAAAGCTTTCTGTGCCAGCAGTTTTCTCTATTTTTTTATTGCTATTATATCATACTGCCTTTAATTGTCCACTGAAAAAGAAACTGGAAATAAAAGCACTGTAATTCACATTGACACATATCAGCTAAATCTCATGGCTTGAAGTGAAAATGATAAACAAATAACAATGATGAAACAGAAACAGTGGTCACAGGGAAGTTCTTTTTTTCCTAGACTTTTCTGTTTTACATCCACTCACCTGTTACTCTCAAATTCTTCTGTACCCTGCAATTTCCTCTTCACACCTCCATCACTAAGCAACCCCTGACAATGCCCTGGATTCCAGTAACATCTCTGGAGTCCATCCGCTATACCCTTAACTGAGAAGTAAACCCAGTTTGCTGTGGCTTGTCTGGTGTGTTGGCCACTCCTACTGAGCAAACTAGGCGAGACTCATTAAGAGTCAATTTTTCCGTTCCCTTCTCTTTGTAAAGATATCCCTTGTCTTCCTAGCACCTGATTTTCACAAAACTTGTAGGAAGCTGCTGTCTTTTAGACTTCTGTTGTATTTTATTGAAATTGGCTAATAGATTTTGAAGTTATTAAAGGGTCTGGGGAACAGTCAGCCTTATAGTTTGGCCATAAAAAACTTCTTTCTCTAAGAAGACAAGCTTCCCCATTTCCATCACACTCAAAACACATTAAATGAAATATATAAAATTAACCCACCACATTTAGCTTATGAAATTCCTAAAAAGGGAAAAGAAAGAGGCTACGTTTTAAGTTCCAACTCTCTCAGCTTGAATCAGTAATCTCCAGCACAGTAAGAGTTAAGATATCTGAGCAAGTTGGGGCTGTTCAGCCTGAAGAAGAGAAGGCTGTGTGGAGACTTCATAGCAGCATTCCAATATCTGAAGGGGGCCTATAGGGATGCTGGGGAGGGACTCTTCATTAGGGAATGTAGTGATAGGACAAGTGGTAACGGGTTAAAACTTCAACAGGGGAAGTTTAGGTTGGATATGAGGAAGACATTCTTTAAGGGTGGTGAGGCACTGGAATGGGTTGCCCAGGAAGTTGTGAATGCTCCTTCACTGGCAGTGTTCAAGGCTGGGTTGGACATAGCCTTGAGTGGCATGAATTAGTGGGAGGTGTCCCTGTCCATGGCAGGGGGGGGTTGGAACTAGGTGATCTTAAGGTCCTTTCCAACTCTAACTATTCTAGGATTCTATGATTCTATATCTTTTTTGAACAGGGACATAGAAGAGTATGGAGAATGAGTATTCCTGTACATAGAGGAGAAACAGAGAATGATACAGCATGCAGGCAGTCATAATCTTTCACATCAACATTATGGATATTGAGGAAGAAGTCAGAGTGTCTACAAGGTATTTGCACATGAAAGCAAAATATCAAGTTAAACTGGAAAGAATGGAAACCCTGCCTACCACCAAATATAGACAGCATGGATGGTCCAACCTATGTATTAGCAGCTTCCACATTTATCTGTGATTTCTGGCATCACTTACAGTTCTCATTTCCAGCTTATTGCTAGTTGACGAGGTTGCTTTACCTCCTTGTTTAATCCTATGCAGCTGGGGAAGGAGCCCAGGTTGATTTCTACTATGTCTTTAATCTTAGAGTACACTCTCAGATAAATTCTTGAGTTACTATCTTATGGACAAACAGTCCTCCTCATTCTTTTCATGGCAGTATGACTAATAAAAGGACACTCAGGATACAGCTAATGAGTCAAGAGGAGAAGATAAAGTGCTAACCAGAAAGGAAAATGAGAGGAAACCTGTACTATAAAATGAAACATAACTGATCTCAACAAGAATGACTGAAGAAGTGAGAGAGAAAAAACATTAACAAACTAAGAGATACACAGTCCCCTTTTTCTGCTTTTCAGTTTTGTCGTTGAGTTTTGGTTTTTTTTTTTTTTTTTCATTTTTTTTTTTTTTCCTCCTTTCATCTTTTTTAGTTTACCTACTATTTTAAAACCTCTTGCTCCCAGACTGTCGTTCAGAGATCTCATTAATCAAGATGTAGGGACATAACAATGAAGAGGCCAAATAGACTTTGATTCATAGATGCTTAAAGCTGCAAGAGTTTGTTCACACTATTTATTTTGATGTCTCATATAACAGAATCACTTATTTTATGCAGTAATTCCAGCAGTGGAGGGAAAAGAAAAATCGTGTGCATGAATGAAGTGTTCTGAGTTTCCTTATTTACCACACACCCAGATATAAACTCAAATCAATTATCCAGAATATTTAAAATATTTAAACCATCCAGAGAGGAAAAATTTAAAAAAAAAAAAAAAAATAGAGAAAGAATTAAAATCACTGAAGAATAAACAGAAAATTATGCCAGTTGCCCTTCATGCTTTGGATGCCTTCAGCCCAGAGTTAGGGGAGGGATGTTTCATTGAAAATTACTTTCTACCTACAGATATGAATGTTTGTCACACTCCTGTCTTCAAGGAGCTCTGCCTTTTCACTGTGAATATTAATTCAAACAACATAACACCAGATGATCTCAAAACTAGGAAAGGTTGCCCTACTCTTAATTCTGACACTTCTTTCTTTTTCTTCTCAGAAGTCCAGCTCCCACATGGACACCTGCTCATGCAAAACCAGGATACTTTTTGCTTGGTTTCATTAGTGACTGGAAAATGATCTTATGGACAAAAAAAAAAGAACATCTGAAAAAAAACGAAGTGAATCTCTAAGTATACATTAAAAAAACATAGGCTCTGGATGTCTCTTAGGCACATTGATAATGAAAATAATGGTAGTTACAACAGAATTATAGGCTCCACTGAAGACAGACATGACAGTGTCACTCACACCAAAATCTTCTTCCAAGTGTTTTTCATAATATGTTACCAAAATACGAGTGGAAGCATGAACATAGGGGCACACAGATGAAAGAATCTGCTTAGAAAAACATGAGAGACCAGGGAGGAATTTGGCATGTAGTCTAAGTGTCAGAACACTTCAGCCATTAGAAACCATCACTCTCCCATAGTCTGTCACGTTCTACCTCATCCATGAGATTCCCACAGGACTCTGGTCCCCCTGGGAAGAGTATAAGATAAGTTTAGACATCTTTTTATATCTGGAAAGGAAGGTAGGTCAATTCCAGAAGTACAAATCCTTATGGGAGATGACTAGGTAATGCTCCCCACATCACCGCTCAATTTGGCCTTAGAGCCTGATTTACAAAGGAGATTTATTTTTTATCTCCTTCCTTCCCTTTGAGTAAACTACTTTTACATAGCTTGTCTTACACATAAGAGGAGGGGATGTTTTCTGCGAACTCGGCTGCTGAAGCTGAGGTCATAAAAATCAAAGAAAAAAGAAATACAGATGAATGGCAGCAACAGTGAAAATGCTGCAGCAAGGGAGAGAAACAGGATAACGAGAAATGCTTTGGAGAAGAATTTAAAAGCTGTAAAATAAAGCTATTTGTTTTGTAGCAATGGAAACATCTGAAATGAGAAAGCAATTTTTATATGGTCTCAAAGCTCCAGCGTGATCAAACAAATATGCCTACAGAACTAAAAAAGATCACAATCTTTTCATGTTGTTATGATCCTCTTTTCCTTGTTTCCCACCTACTGCAGAATTAGATATGTGGAATTCACAATATTAAATTTTCTTGCAAGTTTTTAAACGGCAGCCCCAAAAGAGGCTACTGCTGAGTCTCAAACTGAGGGGCCATGTTTCTCACGCTTACCTAGCACTCCTGCACCCTTCAACCCTCTCCCCACCTTTCTCAACATATTGTTCTGTTCTTACATTTGAAGGTCTCCCCCTTCCCCAGTGCTTTCCTTTCCCTCCTTTTCAACATCTATTACTGCTTATACTACAGGAACAAACCCAAGCCACTTCTGCAATGGGAAAGGTCATCATTCTAAAAGCAGGCGGCTGAAAATAGCTTTAAGTATAATAGATTCAAATTGCACCTGGTTACGTGCATCATTCTATCTTATTAGAAACGTAACTTTTTTCATCTGTATTGTTACCGCAAAACATTGTTAAAAATAAAAGCAAACTTCTGGCATGGTAAAAAAAAAAAAAAAGTGAAGCCACTTTATCAGATTTTCACCAATTATCCATCACAGCAAAATGCTGCTCCTAGCACCTGCTTGTAGCTGTTATTTAGAAGACAGCAAATGGGGGGGAGGGAGGGGGGGAAGGAGAAAAAACATGACAGAGCTGTTGGCACTTGCCAACTCCTCTTGATTAAACTTATTTTCACCTCCAGGTGCATACACAGGATGAGTTTTGTTAATTAAACCTGCCAGTCACCTCATTATGCATTCAATTAAAAAAGCCCGATGCCTTGATTTTATGCAGCTGGCAGGCTGCACAGTGACAGGCAGTGTTGTTATAGTGCATAACTTCTAATGGGGAAGGGAGAAGAGACGCTCCAAAATATGGCTAAGTGCGATATTTGCTAATTGGACATCCTCTTGGTGTTTTGTCTATGGATGCTGAAACGGATGGGGTTGTTTATCAGCCATACAGCCTGGCTGTGTAAAGTGAGAGTGGAGGCAGAGAGTGGAAGAGCGTGTTCATCTCATTTGGAAAGCCATATAGATGCTCAGAATATTCATGATAGACTCTGGCAAGGTTAAGAGATGAGGAGAGTGGCACCTAGATGCCATGGTGATGAATGCCGTGTGAATAGATTAGACAGAGGCCCTGAAGCTTCTATAAAATTGTGGGGTTTTAATTTAGATGAAAGATAGCCTTTATTCTTAAGGCATCACACTGAGACTCGGCAGATCTGGATGCAGGCCTTGGCTCTGCTACAGACTCCTTGCATGACCTTGGATACATCCCAGAGGACCACGCTTTAAGGGTATCTACAGTTATATCTTTCAAGTGGCAAACCTTAGCCACCCCTGTGTTCCTCATCTACCCACCAGTAAGTGAAGGCCATAGGCCATTGCTTCTGCTGTGCCTACCGCTCTCTGAACTATTTATAGTCAACTTCCTGAGAACAGACAATATCTCTTGTTTTACACTGCAAGGAAACCTGTTACAATGGATGTCAGATGACAGGGAGAATGACAACCTGCAACACTAGTGTCAGAAGAATTTGTGGTTACACGCAACGATTTTATAGCTACCTCGCACTGTGATTTCTAAGGTAGCTTCATGCTGGCCACAAATATCAGAAATGACCTACAACGCGGTGACCCATCTGTTGTGCTCTGAGGCAGAGAATTAATGTCTTTTCCACTGTTTCTGTTGTTTCCTTCAGGTTTGCAGGCTTTCGATGTAGCTGCTTATACAGACAAGGCGTACTATCCCAGTACTGTGTTAATGATAAGGAATGAACGAGGTTTTCTGTGGTGCCCTCTAAACTACACCCCTGTCCTAGAGTTGACTGTGAGTGTGAGGAACTGAACTCTGACCAAGGAGATCCCTTGAGTCTTTTATGTTTTATCAGACCATGAAACGGAGAGGGTTTTGTTATTATTATTGTAACCTTCTTTGCTATCTGGTTTCATGCCCCCTGCAACTGCTGGAAGCAATGACACAGATTCACAAGGATGTCCAAGGACAAAAGCGAGGCAGTAAATCCCAACAGACATCGCTAGTTACCTGAGCCCATTGTCCACCAACATATGAGAATTGGTCCAAATTCAGAATGAGTGTTCCAGACTCCAGCTAAATGTAAATCCACTGTCAAAGCCTCTCTTCCCTTGTGGGTTTTTCTTTTCCTGTTAGCAGCTGTGTCCCCATCATCAAAACTAGCAAGGCAATTTGTGGTTGGCAGCAGCTATCACAGCTGCTCTGAATTTTTTATCACAGCTTTCATTGAGAAATACTGGTTTGTCAGAACAACACAAAGATGTTGTGAAGGATATTGGGTCAGATATTCTCCATCAGGACCAAACCACAGGTCTCAGAGACACACTGACCCCTATCCAGCCAAATACCCTCGTGATTGAGTCTGTTGTTTGGAAAATACCACGCTGCTGTTCAGCTCTGTTTTCTTGCGCTTCAGCCCTGCACATCCCAGATGAGAACTTGCCCCCCCAGCTACTTCTTTCAGGGAGTCTGATTTCCCTATGAAGGCTTTCTAAAAATCATTCTTTAGCTTCGCATCTGGATGGAAGGAAGCTATAAAACCTCAGGCTTTTTAAAGCAACCTGTAATTCCTGAATCCCAGCCCACCATAGATGTTTATCACCTTTTCCAATAGATGGTTGTTCGCAGTTCCACCCATGTGTGAAGAGTTTTTTAACACATCCTAACATGTTCTAACTGCTAAACAGTCTTAAAACAGGACAAAGTTTTCTTCCTCTCAAACTTCCAAAACAGTTAGGTTTGCAGGGAATATACCCCACCAGAGTTATGCCTGTTTAATGTGAAGGCAGCCCAAATCAGATGCTGCATTTGGCTCTCCCAAGATACACAGTGCAGGCAAGCATGTGTCTGCTAGTGTGTACATAGAGGGGAGACTACGCACTAACATCAATAGCCCACCTAGTCCAAGTATACTGTATGACCATGATGCTAGGGAAGAATACAGGATATGTACAGCTAGTTGCTTTCTTCCCCTGACCTAGAAAATGTAATAATAGTTTGCATTTCTATAGCTCATTCCAGCCAGAGCTCTCAAAACACTTTGTAATCACTTACTAATCATTCCTCTTGAACCTCTGCAATGTAGGTAACCAAAGTGCAAAATACTTTGTACGTTCCTGGATATGCATTTAAAAGACATGGCACAGACACAAATAAGCATACAGGGAATAGACAGAGTCCCTCTCACCAAGCAATAAGCTATATACCCAGTTAAATGGAAACAGCCTCTCTCCCCTTTACTCCCCTGTTGACTAACAGCACAACAGAAGGTGCATGTCCCCCTTCTCCAAGCTGAAGCAGCTCAGGACACCATCCAAGCTCTAGCATCAGTGAGAACAACTCTGCAAGGCTGTTCCTTAGGTCCTTGTAAAACACAACAGTTCCCTCTGTGCTGCTCATCTCTCACCTAATCTTGCTCTCCACTCTATGGACTAGAAAGCAGGATGCTGCACAAATTTTGTGTAACTTTTACAGTGAATGGCGGCAGTCTGTCCCCATATGTTCAGCTCTATGTTCAGCATGCCTTCCCTAAGATCAGCCTTTGGGCCACTGGAATTGGAGCACTGGATCTGAGAAGGGAAAGGCAGGACATGTCCAGGGCCCTGTATAAATTCATCTCATTCTAAAAGCCTAATGTTGTTATTTCAGTTCCCTGTTCCTGCAGGTGACATTTGGAAATACCACCCTTGGCACCGGTCATTGTCAGCAAATTACTGCTTTCTAAAGATGAGGAGGAGGTGACTTAAGCAGCAAGGGAAGATTAACATAACCAGAAGAAATCCAGAGTTTCTGCACTTTATAATGGCAAGTCCTCATTCCTCTAGCTCTTTCCTATTTGAAACACTGTTATTACCCTTATGGTGTATTGTGTCCAATACTTAACCAGATTAAAAGCATGCCTGAAAGAAGACTATCTGTTTTAGCATATTAGGGTAAATGAAATAATAATTGTTCCCTTACTACTCTGACTTTTTATTCAAGAACTGTAATAATATTTTACATGTATTAAATTGAGACTCAAGTCTCTGCAAGGTAGGAAACATTCCCTCTTGGTGGAATCAAGAGACAAAGAATCGGCAACTGTGCATAATACCACAGCCTCTATGCACTCTGCTGGGTAGGAAAGACACCTGATGGGCAAGTGTTAGTGAGTCATTAGCAGGGTAGGGAAGCTTTGGAAAGCACACAACTGAACAAGGAGCTCCAGTTCTGTTCTCAGAGGTGTCTTGAGACCTTGCAGTTCCTGTTGCTTTCCAGTGCCAGTGGGGTCCTTAACATGCTTTCATGTTAAGGTGAAGCACTCCAAATCCACACCTGTAAGACAGTCACTACCCTCAACCCCTGCACGTCACTAATTACGCAGTTTGTTCCATCTAAAACCCTCTACCAATCCTTGATCCAGATGGTCCTTTAGTACAAACCAACCTCTTTGGCCCAGGAGCTAAATGTGTTAACAGAATTTCTTGCAAGAAACATCCTTCTCTCTACTCGAGGTCTGAAAATGATTTCTGCCTCCTGGCAGATGGCAGAGCTGCCATACAATCCACATCTTGGCACTGCTACAGGCTGGCCCTGCCAGGGGTTTTCTGGAGCACAGGACCATTACGAGCTCCATAATGGTCCAGAGGAGTCTGGAGGGGGGGGTTAATGATGCAGAGGAAAATGGAGAGGAGCTTTCCAGCCTCAGATGTCAGTTCTATAATGGTATTGCAAGATACCCTACCTGACCTCACCACTGCCTGGTATTTCAGACATTAAGTATAGTTATGATATTCCCAAGAAAGCAAGGCTAATTTTGTGCCAGCATGTTAATACTTCAACCTGATCCAAGTGTTTTTCTTAACGATTAAGAGAACTACTTTGTTCTTATTTATTCTCACAAATGCCAAGGAAATCCCCATCACACACTGAGAGTCCCCTGCACCTTTTAAAACTGCACTGTGGACAAGTGAAAAAGCCCTTATCATTAGCTTTTTAAAGGAGGGACCTTCGCCATGTGAGAAATAGCTGTTCTGGAAAAGGGATGAGAAAGGCAAAGACCTCTCCAACACATAACATGAGGGAGAGCAGCACACAGTGCCGATACAAAAGCTGCAGCCCAGGAAAAGGGATGTGACCAACTTGTCCTCTCTGCTTCCTTTCAATAAGTGATGCTCGAGCTATTTCTCTGAGTGAGAGCTACCTCTCTCTGTGCATACAACGTGTGTAAGCTTTGCTCAAACAGCCGGAAGGCAAAGCTAAAACTGGGGACTGAGAGCTGCATTAGGTAAACTGAATGCTGGAATTACAACTCCAGGCTCAATACATAGTGTACCCACTAGATGGGGCAAAAAGCTATATTCTGTGATAAAAACACTTCCAAAACTGCTCCAAGCTGGAACAGTCCGGCACCTTGGCTGTGCTCCCATATTCCCTACATAAGCACTGACCTGCCAGGCCTCAGTTTCTCCAGCTAGGAGCTATATAACCCAGCCAAATGTAGCCTGCACGTCAAAGCTGTCCCTTAGCAAAGGCATCCTCTAACAAGCGGTCCTTTGCTCCATGACACTGCAGATAGGACATGATGCTTTCAAGAAGCGTACATCCGTGACACAGAGCTGCCCCAACTGTCAGCTCAGTGCATTGTAAGTGCCATGAACCCCGCACAAACCTTCAGCCCTCAAGAAGCTGAAAGTAGCTGGAGGAAACAAAAGGGTCTTAACTCTTCCCTCTTGCACAAACACATTACGCAGCGTGATGCACCAAATCATTCACTGAGTTTGGACTGCCATCTTCATTTTAAGGCCTTACTGCTTTGGTCAGATGAGAGCCTTTTGTCCAGGCAGTGCTGGTGTTAGCAAGTGTTTTTAGGCTAGGCTCTGCCCCCAGCTGCACTGCACATGGAGTAACTCTGTTCACCCCCCTTGGAATTACACCAGCTTCAAACTGATGACCCTGCCAGGGGGAGCAGGACATTCATGAGCAATTGCTCCGGGAGCTGCACTTCTCCCCCTTCAGCATCACAACCGTGGCCAGTATTTGCCTTTCACAGGGTGAGTGAGATATTCCAGACAGGGATTTCAGATACAGCATAAGAACTAATTACATACATTCACTAGTACTGCACTAATGAGCTGCCAAAGCAAGCAACCTCCTCCAGTTTATATGCTTCTAGGATGCAGGAATTCACACACAGTAATGTGTGCAAGCAACATATTGACATGGTGAGGCCACAAACACATAATCCTAATCCAAGCCCATTAGAAGTCAGAATTACAGAGAAGCTTCCGCTAATCTTCCATGGACCATCCAGAAAGAAACTCCATTTCTGACACTGTGAGAGGATCCTTACTCACTGGAAACCTTCCTGGAAAACACTTGGGAGGATAAAGTTCAGCTATCAGGCAGGTTTTGCAGGCTGAAATCCCATTACCAATTATACCATAATCCCAAACACCAGTAGCTTCTTCAGCACCTAGGAATCAGGGCTTTCCGGTAACACTCATCCTAGTAATTCCTGCATGGAGTGGGCATTAGACCCCAGTCTGTATGTAACAAAATAATGCCAGTATTTGCTATAACCATGTACTACAAATGAGGTTTCTAATCACCACAGTCCCCTCTCCAATGGAAAAGCCATTAACCCACACCCAGATTTAGCAGCTGATTAATGCACTTTTCCCACTCCCAAAGGCTCATTTTCTTCTTCATGCTTTAACAAGACCCTGAGAAATGCAATAAAACCTGGCAAAGCTCCACCGACAAAACCTCACTTTGACTTACTGTGAGCTTCCATTCTCTGAAGCCAGGAAGATCTGATTCACCAAACAGAGCTGCTGTGCCCCTGTAGTCACCTTTATAACAGAGCTCTGGACTCTGCTGAGGGCCTGATTGCTCATTACTTGCTATACCCAATACCCGTGCAGAACCTGGCCCAAAAGTTAACTCTTTGCTTCCTTCAGCTCCCCTCCTGCATTGGCTCACATCCTAAATCCAAAAACACAGCTCTGTACCAACTGCTAGGGAGGAAATGAACTCTATCCCAGCCTAAACCAAGACACTCATCACTTCCAAGAGACCTCTTGAAAATGACCCATTCACGTAGAAAAGCCTGATTCAGCACACAAACCAGAATGAATCTGTAATTGTTTGTGTCTCACTACTGAAATGCAGCTGCTCCTGGTCAGAAATACACTATTGTTGTAGCAGGAAAAAGTTTAAGGAATTAGAATCTTCAGTCCAAACTCAGTGGGACTGACACAGAGGCTGAATGCTAACTCCCAGCCTGAATCAGAGCACAGATGAATGAAGCCAGTTAATTCAGTTTGGGTTTCTTATTTCTGTGCTGAAAGCTCTCACGCACCTCCAGTTCCTCACTAAGACAACACATCCCTTCCTCCACCACTACCAAAGCACCCTGTACTCTTCGAGGCAGCATGTGGCTCACAATCCCATTCCAGGTAAATATACTAATGCAGTCCCATTAAAGGTCTCACATCATGTCTGGAAACCTCATCTTCAATCACACAGATACTGTACCCTGATTCATTTTCCCCCCTCCTTGCTTTGGAATAAATACTTGCCAGGCTTTCAAGGAGGAGGGTAAATGGAAACAAGTCATTTGAGGCCTGCATTAAAATCAAGTCTTCTCATCGCTCCTTACCTGACCTGCTGGAAACTTCCTCTTCGCTCCTGCTCCAAATCAATAGCTGGGAGCAGCATGGTGCACACTGAACAGCATCAAGCAAACCTACTTTGCCTGGGAAGAATAGAAAGAAAGTCCATACTTCAGTGCCCTGGAGGAACTTTAGCTGAACAGGTAATTGTATCTCACCACAGGGGCAGATAAATTTCAGCAGAGGAACTCCCAGTCTTTTGAAGACATGACTGAAAAATATTCCTATACAATATTCAGTGTTAGAAGTCACTCTCAGTATAGTTAAGGGAAGCTGATCCCAGCTCATATGTCTGCTTTCCTTATGGTGTCAAATCCAGAGCTGAGGGGGGAAGACAGGCATCTGTCTGTATGTACTATGAGGATGCCTGATCTTGTGAGCCCCATCTGCTATGAAACTGTGTGTTTGGGTTTGCTGAGGTTCTTTGCTTTGTCAAAAAAGTACCCAAATTTTGTCCAGAATGCAGTAAAATCATCGCATAATGAAGCAGAACTTCCACATATGCCATGGTAGCTCCCTGCTTTGCAATACCTCTGTGGAGTATTGGTGTATTCCCTTACACGGATTTGTCACAGGGCAGCTCTTGTGGCCTCAGCTATATGGTACACAAGGTGGCCAGAATTATCTCGTGCTATATTCAACACACAAGAACAGGGCTCCTGCCTCAGGAAGAAAATCACAAATGGCATGGGGAATCAGGCAATTATTACAGCAATTCTGAGGAAATCAAGGAAGAGGGAATCAAGGAAGGCTAAACATCCATTCACCAGGATTTGGGAAGGGACAGCTGTGGAACGTGAGCCTCGCTGCAGGTCTTGCAAGCAGGCAGGGAGGAAATACAGTATTACCAGCAAACGCAAGAGGGAAGTGCAGCACCAAAATCCAGCCACTGGGAGCTCAGGCTGAGTGCAAGATGCGTTGTAGTCACAGTCCCCAAATACTTACACAAATGCTGTCGTTTAAACCCAAGGTTAAATTCAATTGGACTGCATGAAGGCACATTTGTAATCATCCATATTCGTGCTTACTGAATTCAACTGTTTCATCAGCTGCTCTGTCAGGATGCCTTTAAAAAGGCAATTGTACTACACTCTACAGCAGGAATCTGAATCCAGCCACTAAGGACTTTGTCTTCAGTCTGTCAGAGGTTGAGATGGGGAATCCTACCAGATTTACTGGAGATAATGAGCTTTCAGACTGTACTTTGAACCCAACCACAACAATTCCCCATCTTAATGATGCTACAAAATGATTCAAAACCCCTTTGTCAAACAAAATCTGCAGGATCGCTTTGCATTTCCACATAAACCTTCCATCACACCTCCATTTCCTGCTCTTTCCCATTTCTGAGCAGTTCCTTGCTTTTCTAAGTGTACAGTGTCAGCCCCTGCACCAGGGACTATCTTCTCTATTAGCAGCAACTTGGAACTCGGTTGTAGTTACTCTGGGGTTGCTTTTAACTCAGAGTAACACACCAAGGATTCCTGCAGGGCCACAGGCCATCCACACAGATCTGAGTGAAACAGGAATCCATTCCAGAAGTAGGAAGCTCAAAGCATTCATCCAGACTTTGTGTTCTTTAAGATGAGATGTATATAGTGTGGAAATGTTCCCCGGAGTCAAACAGAATGAGAAACAGATGGAAAACTATTTGCAAACAGGAACTCTTTTCTTTCCTTGTTTCCTTGCCTTGTTTTGTTTACCCTTCAAAATCCTAACAAGAAACACAAGTAGGATAATATGACTGCAAGCTACTTCATGCTAGCAGAACTGGATACACAAAAAAACCATTGACAAAGCAACACACGTTTATGTGCTGTATTGAGTAAGGCATCAAGTCTTACCTTGGGCTCCTAGTCCAGTCTGACCCTGATGCATGGACTCAGTTTCATTGCTGGGAGGACAATGAGGCTATGCTGAGAGTAAAGTTAAACATATGTTTACGCTTTTAGGACTGTGGCCTTAACAAGTAAATCTTAATTACCCTTTTTGTGGATGACAAGAGCAAGGTTTATGCTAAGTCTTATTAGTTAAAGATACGAGTTTTGACTGAGCACATTTAATTCCCCGCATCCTTCACTCGTATAAAGACAGTAGCAGCTAAAATCAAAGCAGCATGTAAATTTGCACTCTAAGTATGAATGTAATATTGCAGTAAATGATTGCAAAGAGTTACACATGGAGCCACATGCAGTGGAATTTAATTTACCGAGAACAGACGCTATCTTTTAGCCATTTATGTAATGAAGATTTGAATATAAAATAAATTGCCAACACTTGCAGCTGAAGCAGGATGTTGGATGATGTTCATTCATATTGAAATTACATCTCAAAGTTCCTCTCAAGCTACATAAATATCTCTGCAGCAGACATACACGTGCATGTAAAACAATCCTCTTCCCTAAAACAACATGTGCATTATTAAAGTGCTGGTTTCCAGATAAATTTCTTATCAGAAATGTTAACAATTGGTCTCTTATGTTCTGAAGCACATTTGATGACTACATTAGAAGCTTCTTTTGCACATGTTGCTTATCTCTGCTCTTGCAGCTTTATTGCTGTTTTGTTATTTCTATTGCACTGAACTCAGTGAAACTTGATTAATCATTTTCACTTTTGCTTGTAAACACTTTCACTCTTCTCCATTCAAAAGCTGTGGCCATATCTGAAGAGAGGAAAGTTAAAAAGCAAGAACTAAAGAAAAATGAGAAAAGGAACCAAAGCAACGCTTGGTGTCGCTCCACTGATCTTAGAGCGTTATTGTCTGAGACTAAACCAGAGTACCAATATTCAAGCCAACAGGTCTACAAAAGAAGATTCCAAGTGACCACAAACACCCCGTTCCCTTCCTTTCCAACATTATATCAAAGAAATGCGTCTTTCTTGAAGCAATCTGACAAGCGCCCCTTTAATGATAGAGGAATGCGGCAAAAGAGATCGCACCAAGAAACAATAGCAACAAAAGCAAAAGTCAAAAAGAAAGGCCTTTGCTGGAAGCTGCAGACTTTGTACAACCTCCTGCAGCTCAGCGTATTTTACTGTGTGTGGGAGCTGGGGAAATCCCAGCAGCTTTCTATTGTATCTTGTTATTTCTTGGCTCCATCCCAAGCAAATAAATAATGGCAGTAATAAACCAGATTCATACAAGTGTAGCAGAAACAGACATGGAATCCAACAGATAAGATAGCCAATGCTCAAGATGTTTCTTGTACATGGGCTCCAAGTTGGGAGCCTATTAATCTTCTATTTGCTCAACTGTTCTTCCACTAACAGAGACCAGGATTACAGAGAGCAGACCATGGCACGAACTAGCTCACCATGCTTCTCAAGCCCAGCCTAAGTGGATTTCATGCCGACATGCTAAGTCTCCGGTGGCTTTAACTCCCTTTGAAACCACCTATGTTACTGAGCAGACGCTGCAGCTTTCACAGCACGTACATGCATTCACCCTGGTCAGCTGCCCTGATGCAGCAAGTCTGCAAGGAGAAAATAAAAGGAAGATGCATGCAACTGCTTGCTGTGTATGTGGAAGAACTCACTACTGCACAGGTTAGAAGAGGGTAAAGGCTGTCTTTGCAAAGCCTCAGCTACTCACTGCTCCCACATCTGTGGTTTGCTTGGGTTTTAATGACCCATGACAGGCCAGTCTACTAAGACTGCCAAGTGAAGCTGCCATCCCTCCCAGCAGGCATATTGTACCGTCACTTACCCGGAGTACCCTCTCTGGGCCACCAAACTGAGAGAAACACCAGAGCAGAAGGGTTAGTGCATGCAGTAAATCATTTCCTAGGCACATCCAGCCAGGAGTCCTTCCTCACACAGAATCCCTTGTTGCCTTCTAACCAAAAATAGCTCAAACCATTTGAAAATACATATGCTATTTTATTCTTCTTTTACACTGAGCTTGACAGGCAAGCTGCACTAGATGTCATCTCCTGCCCTCTGCTCTCAAAGGGAAATATCTGAAGGATGCTTTGCCTCTTAGCTCACACCTGACAGTCCTGCTTGGCCACACAGCTCTGTGCGCAAATGAAGGGATTATGATGAAATTGAAGTGGATTTTGTTTGCAATGAGGAAAATAAACTCCAAATTAGAAGGAAATCTGAGCTAGAAAAGCAAATTCTCCTCTGCTTGTGGCCAGACTGCATCCTCCAAGCCAAGCCCCAGCTGCTTTCCAATGAAGCTGAGTGCTGTGACCAGCCCTGGGCTGAATCCAGGCCCACACCTCCACGCCTGCAGCAGAGTTTGGAGTTCTAGCCTCAAGGCAATAAAAGATAGAAATGGATAAAATATCCCTGGTCCTTTGGGAGTGCTCTGCAGCCCTAATGAATCCTCCCAGAGCCCAAATCTCATGATGGAGGTTTCAGGCGAGGTAGATAGGGTGAAGGGTGAGAAAGTCCTTTCACAGCCTTCTGGACAAAATACAGAATACTGTTCTCCTATAAGCCAGCTGCTCTTTCTATTTTCAAATACTCTGGAGGGACTCAAATATTGCAGTGATGAGAGGAGAGGAGCTCATGTAAGTACCTAGGCAGATGGATGCTTAGCAAAGGAAGGAAACTACCCCTATGGGTGGGAACCACAAACAAATGCTCATTCCAGCTCAATTATGGAAGCCCAAACAGGTAAAATATCTGGACAAAGGTGGTTTAGGCTTTAAAATGAAGCTGCTCTCAGGAATGCTGTTCTTCCACTTCCACCAAGGCTTCACACTTGTTCCAAACATGCTCAGATGGGTGTTATCAGTCACAACACACTGCCCACAGAGCAATCGCCAACGATGTGGGAAATGGGCTGAACTTTGCTGACATTTCTTTGGTCTTAGCTTTGTAAAAACTCACTATTAGCTTAGACTCCATTTTCATGCTGCTTTGAATCAAGTGAGAGGCAGCTGTTCATTTTTCTCTGTGATAAATCACTGTTTCTTGACACTTGGAAACTCATGAGACAAAAAAGAAAAAGAGGGGAAAAAGCACTGAGGGTGGACTCAGTTTTGTTTTTAATGCCCCAAAGGCATGTTGACACCACTTCAACACACAGGCAGATAATGCAAAGGATGGATGTGCCAAAGCAAGATGAGGGGTAAGGCTGCAGCCCTCCTCGCCCCCAGCCGCGGATGGGCCTGAAGTTGCCATGTCTGTGTATGGCAAATGGCTTAAGCACGCAAATCATCACAAGATCAGGCTCAAAGTCTTAGTGATCTTGCTGTGTCCTTCATTGTTCACCTTTTACTCAATGTTAGCCTCATGTCAGATTTCTTTTCTCATTCCAAGGGGGAAGGGACAGCCTTCCCCTTGCTGCTCCTACAAAGGAGGTGCTGGCCTAGGAGGAGCTCCACATCCTGTCCCTGTCCTTCCCTCCCCCCAGGACAACAACCATGCAATTCAATTGGTAATAATTCAAAAGCAGAGCCTTGAACAGGGATTTTCCGAAAGCATCTGACTCCCTTTTAAAGGCAGGGAAGTTAGGAAGGAAGAAAGCAAAACCCCTGCTCCGTTTCCTGCTGTTGCGCTGTTTATTTCAGAGCACTTCCATTGTCAGAAAGTAAACCCTTTCCATGCAAAAGTGAGGTGGTAGCACCAAGCTGGGAAGACAGCTAAATTTGGCTCAAATTCCGGAGCTTGACTTCTTCCTATTGAAGTATACAGCAACACTCCCACTCACTGTCCAGTGTGGCATTTTTAAACCCTACCCCCGATTAATTCCGTGTCACAATGAAGGAGGTGATATAAATAATCCCCTAAGAACACATTCTCCCATAGGTAAAGGGATACTATTTGAGTTTGACTCAGGAAAACAGTAGAAGAGCCCAGAGAACACAGACAAGCCTGTTGCTTTCCTGCTTCTATTTCATCGCTAAGCTTTCATTTTCAGCTTTCAATCAAAAAGAAATAGGTGGGAGGAAGCATTATTTCAAGGCCTATATTTAACTGCTGGGATGAAAAAAAAAGAGGGCTGCTTCCCAGGGAAGGGGTTTTAATGTAAAGAAAGAATAAATGCAGAGGCACAGAGTGAAGGGATGAGAACATGAGGCGGTCTCTTAGGTACCTTGGAAAATCATTTCAAGCCGGTATGCAGCCAGTTTCACTGACAGACTACGAGTTACACACTCAGATGTGTAAACATCCTATTTCTGTTCCTCCTCGCTTGTTGCAACATCTTGGATGCTTCCACTGGAGTTAGCTGCAGCAATTCCTCCAGCCACCAAAACTTCAACATGATCGTTTCTATAATGTGGGTTTTCTTGTAATTGATGCTGTGAATCTGTCACAGCTAAAGGAAAGGGATTCTCATCTGGGCAAAGTCCCTGGAAGCAACTTCCATAGCAAATTACATTCTTATTGTTATTTCCTGATTGAGTAATACAGCTGGAGCACAAAAAAAAACCCATGCATGAGTGAAACACACTGAGTTAAGTCAAAGCACAACAATCCGCACAGATTTCTGTTGGCTGCGAATCCCTGCACATTGATCAGATTCCTCTGGGAATCGCCTGCACTGCTTATCTTGGAAATGGGAGTGTTAATTTGGGATTTTCACCCTCCCCTTTCACAGGTCCAGAACTAGCTGTATCCTTATGCTGTTACAAGCATGGCTGGGGATGAGTTTGTCAGTGACGAACACTTCTGGAGGCTCTGGCAATATGTTTCAGTGCAAATATTGTTATTAATAAGCCTTAACTCTCCTCCTCCATTAAAATGGAATAGATTGGGTGCCTGATGCTGATTTCACAGTTGCAGAACATCTAACACAGCTGAAATCCATGACTAAACTCTTCTTGGTTTCACCCACTGGCTTTAATGAAGTTCTTGCCAATTAACAGAGGGGGCAAACAAAAGAAACAGTGCCCCAGCAACATCAAAGGAGTTAAAAGTGACTCGAAGACGTGAACCAGCAGCGCTTGTGACATCCTTCTGGAGCTTCAGTTTTCATGGTGCTCCTTAGGCCAGGCAGTGTGAGGATGACTTGCTGGCCCCTTGTCCCTGCAGAGAGGAGCTTTTCCTTTCTCTGGCTTCATTGATACAACCAAATGGAAATGGGCTGTTTGTTTTCCCTAATGGTAATAATAATATCTGTAGTAACAGATATGTCATTGCCAATATTGCTTTCCTTCCCCAACATTAACTGTTGTATGGTTAAAAAATGCCTCTTAATGGTTTCTATTTCTTTGCAGGTTTATCGTTTTGTGATGTTCTGTGAGCTGGGTCTGCTCTGAGAAGATTGGCAGAGGTATCTGCTTCACTTTAACTGTGAAGGGGAAAGCAGGGCAAGGACGGGAGGATGCCAGATTAACCCCTTGGTTTACAGCCCAAACCCACCAAACTGAAGGCTGAAATACAACTAGGAAGAAAGCAGTTGTCCCATCCAGCCCATAGGAACAGGCAGTTTTTCATGGGAGACGAGCTCTGTCACAGCGGACCTTGCACTTGGAAGGGCAGTCCCTGAAACTGATAGCCTCTGAGGCCGTGTATCCCAAATGACAGCCTGGAGAGGGACAGGAAGAATGCAGAAACCCAAGACTGAGGCAGAAATATTGAAGCACAACTCTTTTGCACAGCTACACCCAGTTTAATCACTAGTGCTAACACGTCAAATCGGCGGTGAGTGGCCCACAGAGCCCCCCCTGAAGTCCTAGACCACCCT
>JAOEHY010034046.1:0-41280 GCA_025447955.1 Psilopsiagon aurifrons | reverse complement strand
AAGGAAAAAAAAACAACACAGCTCCACACCGGCTACCAAGAAGGAGAAAAATGACTGCTACTGCCGAACCCAGGACACTAACCCAAACCATTCTGTCATTCTATGAAAAAAATACATATAACATATGACAACATGGATGAAGGATACACACTCCTTAATTTCTGTTCTTGTCCAAAGCCTACTGAAATGCTCTGACGTCAACAGACTTGGAGTAAGTTCCTAAAACTCTTCAGACACTGCCTTAACTCAACCATTAAGCAGTGGAGCTGCTCTTTTTTTAAATACCATCAATGCAAATAAAAGAAGAATAAGCTTCTGAGTCTAACAATAAAAACTGAGTAACAGAGGTGGCCTTGCAGCTGCAACACTTAGCTGTGTTCCATGTCTATAGTGAAAATGCAACAAGGGATGCTAGGGTAATTAATCAGAACTGAAACAGAGCTTATGATCTGCAGTGAGAAAAACTCCAAATCACACAGTAGAACTGTTAACCTACAGAACTCTAAAGTATAATATATTACTGAATATTTTCAGAATATGTGACATGTAGAAGTAATTCTTCTTAATGTAATCAACACAGTTTAAATAGAGACTAAGAAAATCCCAAGACAGTATGTGTGGTATGTTCACAATGCTACGAAGTTCTGCTTCACTATTTGTCACATTAAAAAAAAATGCCAAGTACCCATTAAATTGTATAAAGTGTGCAGCACAGCATTGCATATCCTTGTGCCTATCATATGTATCCTTGATTAGTGTATACATAAGAGATGTTCACATTTTTGCGAGCAATTATGGATTTGCTAATTTTTCCAAATGAGTTAACAACAACCTCCTGCTCCAATTATACACAGTATTTAATACATACAAAGTTACAGGATTAGTTACCACTGTATTTGATACATAAGGAATTAGTCTGGTCCAGCTGTCATCTTTGAAAATAAAGTCCTACTGATGAAAACAGTTTTTTAAAATAATGATTTTAAATGCTCCTACTTGATATTCTAGAAGTACTCAGAAAAATGGTAAATAATTACTTACTCTTTAAATACCAGTTACACTTTTTCTAAAGAGCATTTTAAAGAATGCCTTGTAAATGTGTCTGTAGAAAAGATTGTTACATCTCTCATTAATTAAACTGGCACACAGCATTTTGACAATACATCTGCAGAAGGCAGCAGGAATGCATGCCTACACTCTTCGGATCTGCTTCTCATAAACTTAACCAATGGATAGAAAAAGGCTTGTGCCATTTTTATCTGTTGTGTTTCTGAGCTTAAGACATCATTTTATCTCAGGCTTTTCTTTTCCTCTTTGCTATCTGGCAAATGAATTTGGTTCACAGAAAAACAGAGACAATTATTTCTATCACAGATCTTCCCCCCACATGATAGCCACATATCCTTTAAGATATTTTGGACAAGAACTTTCGTATTGTCAATGTTATTTTACCAGCTTTTAGCAAACATTTTTAGACAGGAATATACTTCTTCTCCCAAACCTATATAACGACTACATCATATTGCCCTACTACCTTATTTTGCACCAGACCAAACAGAATGTAAAAACTACATAGAAAAAAAATGCCTCTACTTTCCAGTACCATTCAAAATATATTGTTTCCTAAAAAGCAGGCTTAATTCCAGAAATTCTTAAAACTTCAAGCAGTACCAAATCACTGATGAAGCGAAAAAGTGTATCTGATAGATGTTTTACATGAAACTAAATAGAATGAGAGGCAACGCTGATCTGAAAGAAGCAACAAATGCATGCAAAAAGTACAGCATTCTTCCTTAATATTCCCTTTGAAGGCTGGACGCATAAAGAGAGGTTGTCTGATCAGAAATGCACAACTTCTCTGTGCCATTTTCTTGAGGGGAAAAAAAACAGCCACCACAGCTAAAAGTGAATTTTAAACCATCTTTCTGCAAGCTGTAAGCTGCATAGCTACAGAGAAAAGTATTGATGAAGAATTCTATTGATCAGCTCCATTCTATGCAGGTGCAAGTATTTACTTATTCATAATGAGTTGTATTTGTAATGGAACACAACTGTCCAACAACTTTTTTCTCTCCTGAGCCCTAGTCTATCTGGTAGTATGTGTACAAGTGAGAGCTATATACATTTCTGACTATAAAAAAAAACCCATCTGTAGAAACAGTATTTCTGGATGTGGGCAATTTTTCTGTTTGTTATGATGACAACCCTATTTTTATCCACTTATATACTCAAAATGCCAAAAATTATGCAGAATCTTGTATTTTGTGCTTCTTAGAGAGAAAAATATCTATGCTCTGATGAAAGTGTCAATTACTCTGCAAAATCAAGCAGAACTTCTTAAATCCCATTTCACTGAACTTTAGAAATACTGTAAATATGGATATGCAAGGTAAATAGAAAATTGGTATTTAAGTGACATGCTGTTAGAATAATCTTTCACTTTTTCCTTCTACAAACCCCAAACCAAGAGAGCATCAAGGTGACATCTAAATGCCATTACGATACCAACACCAAGACTTATAAATAAATATTTTAATATTTACATTCTGTGACGTGAATCGGAATCTTTGCCACCTAGCAGAATCTAACAGTAACAAAAATCTAATAGCAGTGTACCGAAAATGCAGCCCATCCTAGAACAGAAGATGTTTTTCATCAATACATCATGCAGATGAGCAAGTTGAAACTACATGAACAGGAGACAATTCACAATAGCTGCACGCATGGCTGAGTAAACCACCATCTATTTGTTAAGCTGCATCTATATTCCCTTACTTACTAAATAGATACATATTACTTACTTAACTAGGTGCATGCATATGCACATGCACATCACTTCACTGTCTTACAGATTATGTATCAATTTTCTTTAGAACACTCAAAATCCTGCAGCTTTGGTTCTGAAGCCAACCAACCTATTCAACTAACTAGGCTTGTCCAGTCCATAAAGTACAATTTATTTAGTTTCAGAAAAGATGGAATTGCAGTTCACAATTCAAAGAGATTCAAGACTAGGTGATAGCATCTATCATGCCAACCTCTTTACATGATGCAAATACACTTCTTCAGAAGATAGTAGGACTTAGCCTCAAACTACAAAAGAGTTTTGCTGAGAGACACAAAACAGAAAACTAACAACTACGTAATAACCATGAACTTCTGCTCTCATGAGAACATGATCTTTCTGCATCTAATTGTGGATTTGATACCAGCTGTTCTTTTATTCTGTGTTTAAAGCTTCTGCCTTGAGTACATGAATGTAGCCAGGGAGAACTACAGAGAAAGCATTGTATTGCTGGCTGTTCTTTCCATGAGTGCTTACAACAAGTTCTCTGAGTGGAAAATTACTTTTTTGAATGGATACTAGCAGCGTTTGCCAAGTACTTAAAGGAAACAATTACTCCCATGGCATTCATGGAGCACAGTAAATTATGAATGCATTTGTTGCATATATTCTTCTACAAATTCTACTGGGTTTTATTCATTTATAGCTTTTTCTAATGTTTGTTGGTTTGGACCAAAACTACCTACGTACGTCCTCAGCTACGAGGTGAATTTGGTCTTACCAGCTCTTAAGTTTGTAAACTTCAAAACAGGCTCAGATGGTTTTTAATAGCATTTATATTGAGTGTTTCTCATAGACAGTTCTTTGGTTAATAGAAACTGAACTTTTTCTAATGTGTAAATGAAACGATAAATCAGATAAAGCAGATTTTGAAGGCAAATCAGCAACTGAAGTCAAATAGTTCAAATTAGCTGGAAACCTTGTCCGCAGATTGAATTAAACCAAATTATGCACACTCACTAAATGGTTCAGTATGTGCTGGCTCAGACAACATCAGCTTCCATTTCAGGCTCCACAATTTTTCTAGTAATTCTTCATGTTGTACTAAAACTGGACAAATGCATAATATTTATTTGTATCAAAAATTCACAGAAGATCACAAAATCCAGTAGTGCAGCTAAAATGACCTTATTAAGATTTCTATTTGTTCTGCCTCTGGTTTTTTTCAGCATTACAAGCAGATGGGCATTGGCAATAGTGCCTGTAGATTGGGAGAGCTGGAATTACAGTGGTATTACAGAGCAAAGTAGAACAGCTGGGCTGCCATTTGATGATTCAAAAAATGTGTGAAAAATTATTACTTGAACTCTACATATACTGAACCAGCCACATTTATGGGGTTTCTCCAGCTTTTAAGCCAAGAAATCTAATTTTCTCTGTAATAACAGAGTCTGTAACTATTATATTTACAAAATCATTTCCGTGAACCTGAGAATTTGTAAGTCATTGGACCTATTTCCATTGTCTTTAACCGAGTTTGAGATACACTATTGATGAATATGAAGTATGTTTTTTGCCAAAAAACCAAAACTGGAAAAAGAAAAAAATCAAGATTTTACTTTTATAATTGTCACTACTCTTTCACACAGAAAAATATCAGACGAGTTGAAAATTAATCAGCAAGCAATATGGAATCTTATAAGATGCAAACTGATATAACAATGGGCTAGTCATATTCATATTCTAACTTCAAACAAAGAATTTATTTATAAAGTCAACTGCAAAGACTATTCCAGGAGTATGCAGAAGCCTCAGTTGGCTTCTGGTACTGTGCATGCACTTTAGAAAGAGTTTATTTCCATTCCAAGGGTTTACAATCAAAATATACAGATTTCAAGCAGCAAACGATGGAGAAAGGAAACAAAGCACAGAGAGACGTTAATAGCCAAGAGTGCAGAGTATAGATTCTCATAAACCAGGCCCTAAGCAAAAATGCAAGATTATATTCCATGTAGGAATGTGCTCCGGGTTTGTGTGTGTGCATTTATACAGATCCTGCAGTGATTAAAAACATGGCTAACCAGTGACAGACTGAAAATGCAATGTCAGTATTGATTAGAAATACAGAACACTAAATTATATGAGGAATAAGGCAAACACAGCCTTTCTCATTTTAAATTTTAGTCATCGGGTTAGTAACTGATTAAACTAGTGACACCCCAAAATCTATGAAAAGGCATTTATTAATGATCATATCTGGAGAACATTATTTCAGTGTCACAACCCACGTTATTTGAATAGATATGCACTAACTATGCCTTGGTTTACTTGCACAGAATCTGCTTATAGCATATATCAAATGGTCAGGGAAAATGACTGTCATTGTTATTTCAGGTCATTTGTCACTTGTTTAGACAGAAGAGGTTGCTAATTAAGCAATAACAATTAAAACACAGGGCATTTCCTCCAGATTCATGACAAACTAGGAAGAGCTGTGCACGGACCATTAACCCCAGCCAGTCACTCACTGTGATGGGGCAGATTTCATTTAAGAACATCAATGTTCTAAAATAACAAGGATGACTCTGGGCATAATATAAATATATACAGGAATGAATTAAGTGCATTATTGGACACTTCTAAGGCTCAGCTGGGCATGGTGCTGGGCCAGCTTGTCTAGAATGTGCTTTCACCAAAATAGGTTGGACCAGATTATCCTTGAGGTCCCTTGCAACATGGAATTTTATGATTTGTGTAGTGAATTCCAGAACTTTCCTATCTCCTGGGTAACAGAGAAAAATGGATGGTAAAAAAAGAAAGGTACATTGAAGAATACTAAATGTCAGTAGGTGTTCGAGCTTAACAGCTCTCTTCAGATCTCGGTATGTTTGCTCCAATGACCACCTGTAACTTTGGTTATCTTCATGATTATTAACAATTTAGCAAAACCAGGTGCCTACTAGTATTCTTGGTAAAAGGTCTACACTTGGTAGAAGGAAGTACTTCATTGTTTTCATGTACTCTGTGGTTCCTGTGAAAGTCTCCTCCCTACGATTTGCCAGATTTCCTTTCCAGAGATAAGGAAGGTGGGTGCAGCCCTAGATAAGGCAGCTCTTCAGTCTTTTTCATGACCTTTGCAGTAAAACATTTCTGAAAGGATCTAGTTGAAAACAGTGCTACTAAATACTAGCCTGTTGGGCAATTATTGTTTTCCAAAATTGTAATGGTTTACCTTTTTATTATCCCTGCAAGAGGCTCTTTGCTTTCCTCCAAACAGCCAATTCTTCTCTGCACCAACCATTTACATCTCCTTAATTTAAAATTTATCCACAAATAACACTCAGCAGTATAGAGGAGGGAGAAACCCAGAAGGCAAAGCAGCTAGGTGCAAATGATAAATTACTTTTTCCCTTCCGCAAGTAACTTATTGCTTAAGGCTTTCATCCACAGCCACCTTCTTCACAACCCTTCTTCCCTCATCCGCCAGTGGTTTTCACCTCTTTAAATACATTGATTCAAGCAAGTAGGCTAGATATGAAGCAATCCTAGCATTTTTCTGCCTCCAAGGTGAAATAAGCTGTTGTATTCAGGACTATTTCTAATTAAAACTTCTCTAAGGAACAAGATTATGACTATAAAACCCCCTTCTCAAACATGTATGAGTGTTCAAGGCTCACTATTATATTACTCCGAATAGCTAAAAAATCTGATTACCACCTAACTTTTACTTACAAAGATGATGTACAAAAACTTTGAAAAAAAAGTCAGAAGATAGGAAGCAGCTGCAAAAGAAGAAGAAAGATTTATTGGTTCAATGGAAAACTATTTGGAAACACATCTTTTAATTATAGTATTAAAGGATGTTTTTTCACAGTAGAATAATAACACAGAAATAAACCTTTATCATCTGGAAGAATCTGCTGCAGACATAATCTGAGAATTACCACCTGAAGTAATTTGAAACACTCAGCTGATGAAAAAGGTGACCTTTAGACTCAGAGCAAATTTCTTTAATTGCAGAACTAGCTTTTTAGTAACGGGCGTAGGTTAAGAAAATTATTACAAATACAAAGGATTAAAGTTTTCAAAATGAAGTACTTTTTACTTAGAAACATTTTTTCCCGCACTTCTGACCCTCCACATTTTCTGTCATTTTGTTTCAATAAGGGGTAAAGAATTTCCTAAAATTATTCTAAAGCAAGCAAATTTGCTTGCACAGGTAAAATACTCCCATGGTAACACAGACCTCCATAACATGGCTGTGATTCAGATGCCTGAATTTTGGGTTTCTATGCATACCTACATTATATTTGCACCGCCTAAGTTAATACATAAAGGATATTGAAGCTCATCCAAAATTACTACTAGCAATCAAAGCAATACAGTATAAATGTTAAATTACAAAGAATTTCATCAGAAAGAACAAGCACCTGGAGCCTTCCTTTTTACTCTTTCTTGTTTTCGCTTTGGAATACCCCTTCTTTTCTCATTGGTTTTCACCTAGCATTTTTGGGTCATATAAAATGATGGGAACAACATTAATAAGACACTTCAGCTTAAAGACAAATCATATTTTCTCTTTAAGTTTCTATTTGTTTGCCTTTCTGGGACTTGTTGCTCATCAGATGTGTTTTTCAAGGTGATGAGCATGGAGAAAGCAACTGCAGAAATTATAGAGTCCTCTCTTATCCTTACAAGTATTAAACACAGCAGCTAGCTTCTGCAGAAATCAGGGCTTTATTATGCCCAGTGGAACTAGTTAGAAAAGTGTCTTTCGGAACTTAAGAGAATGCTCAAAATCATCCTGTTTTTCTTTAGACCATAGACTGAGCAAAACTCAAACAAGCAAAAAAAAAACCTCCAAAACAGATACTGTGGAATACTGGCAATTACTACTAGAATAGAAAAAATCTGTATTAAGCTCCAAGAAGCTTCTGCAAAACATAAAAGTAAAGGTGAATTTGGCTTGAAATATTAACCGAGTGCTACAGATTCAGCTGCTTCTGTCTAGAGGATTTAATGAGTAGAAAATTAAATAAGTAAAAAAAACCCCAGTTTCTGACAGTGCTTGTAAGTGGCAGAGCTTCTGACCTCTCTATTTTTGACAAGAACATTAATGAAAATCCACTGGCAGCGCATAACGTATGCCATACGCTATTCTAGTTGAGGAACTATTTAAATATCACATGCTGATTCATCTGAATTTTTCAAGCTCTTCTCCGAGAGAAGCAGTTGAGAAGTTTTGCCTTATTTTCTGAAATCCTGTATCACTTTAGCCATATAACACAAGCAAAAAGCAGAAAAAGAAAGAAATTCAGGCGAATACTTTCTTGAACAGCAGTCTTCAACTAGTTATCCATCACTACACAAAATCATACACACCAAGTTATTCTTTGGGCCTTCATCCGATAGTCATCTGTGCCAGCATAAACTCTGGAAAAATATGCCAGGAGAAAGACTTTCTTAAGTCTTAAGATGCATCTTAAGATGCTCGTCTCTATTGCATTAATTTTATTTTGCCAACTGTAGTTGCGTCAGAGAGAAGAAAACACATTCACTGCATTTTCTGTGTACAATTTCACTATTATCTATGGTTGATTATTCAGCCTGGCACCGAGGTCTATCAGTACCCTAGAATCTTTTCACAACCACACTGAAGAGAAGAATGTGATTAGCTGAAAGTTAATTATTTTGGGGGCAAAAATTGTTGAGAAGTATTATATCCTCAGAAAGTGCAGCTTCATCCAAAGGAAAACTTTTGTGAAAACAAAAGTGGTTTATAAACAGTCTGTCTTAATTTGAATTTGGTTTTTCTTTCTTTTTACTTTACATGATGTTTTTCATAAATAAAACATTTAAGTTTATATTAGGTTTAGCAGTACAATTCTTGAAAACTATTGAAAAAAATTTTTGTTATTAAAATCAAGTATTTCAAAGTTTCTACATCCAAATGTTGCTTTTATAGAACATATCTTTCTCAGGACAGAAACATATCCCAGACTGAGATATTAAATCCACAGGGAAACCTAAATCAATTTACCACTGATACTGAGCTATCAATTAATCCAATATCAAACATTCAAATATATAGCCCATAGATAATAAGGAAAATACATCAACTTCTTCAAGCTTGGTTATATTTGGCTGCCCTGGGCGTCACAGCTGTATTTAAATAAAGACTTTCTGCTTTTGCTTTCAGCTCCAGATTTCTCCAAATCAAGACACAGTTACTGACTGGTATTTTAGGCTCCTTTACAACATATGTTACATAAGAAGCCACACTTTGCTCATCTTTACATCTTCAATTTTGGGGACTACTTTGTTCAGCCACTTACACCGCAGTGATCTGTGGCAGCTCTGTGGGTTTTCAGAGCTGGCAATATAACACTGATGGTGCTGGTTTTATTTCAAAGGAGTATTTAAAAAAATAATTTCACTGTCACACACCGTTTAGAGCTGTACTTCTAGATCCTCATTTAGAGAGAATGATGGTGACTTGGCACATTACTGTTTCAGCTTAACACTGGTTAAATGGGAGAGGTTACTAATTATACAACAGTAATTAAGATATGGGCCTTTTCCTGGAGATTAATGACCAACTAGCAGGAATTGTGTGCAAAGATTATAACCCCAGTAAGTCACTCACTGCACTGCAGCAGAATCAGATGGGATTCTCATAAGGATATTGCTTTTCAGAGCAATAAACATGGGTCTGCATATGACTGCAGGGCTCTCTTGATCACCTACAGGGTGTATTTAGTGCAGACAATTAAGCTATAAAGTAATTAATGAAAGGTAAATGCACACAGTAACAAAAAAACACAAAACACAATACCCTACCAATACAGCCAAAAAAGCTGAATGCTCTATTACTTTCATTCCTTTTAGAGACAAGTTCAGCTCTTTCACTGAATTAAATCACACACCACAGACACTTGGCTAGGGATGTTAAAGATAACAGGAAGGGATTCTACAGGTATGTAGTGAACAAAAGACAGGCTAGGGACAATGTAGGACCTCTCTGGAAGCTATCAAGAGAACTGGCTACCCAGGGGGGGGTTGGAACTGGATGATCTTAAGGTCCTTTCCAACCCTAAATATTCTATGATTCTATGACACCTGAACTAGCATTTTAAATCAGAACTAGCTTGAGTATTTGCAGGGAGTCCCGCACTCATAACCATTTATTATGTGCTGGTTTAGGCCTTGAATGCATCGTGGTGTGAGAAACTGTTTTCCCTCCGGATGAAGCTGAAGCAAAAGGTGGAGTTTCTGAAGGTCTGAGACATTAACCAACAGACCAGTCCAGACTCCCTTTTTTGGGTTCTGATGTCACTTTTGGAAGTGAGGGACTGACTGGACTGTTAGGGTGAACTGGTTCCTCCCTGGGGCAAGAGCAGAAGTACAGCAGTTGTGCAAGGCTGCTCCCACCGCGCAGGTCCCCTCTCATGACTCAGCAGCTCCCTGAACACTGAGGCACCAACCCTATACCCCAGCCACCATCCTGGTCATGCCATCCTTTTACACAGTTTATGATTGTGCAGTAATGTGACACGCAAATAAGTTCATCAGAAAAGGAGTATGCTGCTACATTTAAATGTCATCTTCTTGCTGATGGGGGCTGCTGGTAGGCTTCTGAATGGCAACTCAGGTATAATCCAGTCCCATGGCTGGTAATGAGCAGTTTTCTTCATGTGAGGCAGAAAATTAAAGCCCACTGCAGCATTCACACCTCACCTATGCCAGCGCTGGAATCAAAGTGGTGTCCGCTGCACACCTCCTTCCTGTTCAAACCTGAAGAGCAATTTAATGGCTGCCAGTTTTCCATTTATCTAGCATGAGAAGGCCATGCCTGCTGAGGAGCAATTGCAACAAACCATTGCTTACCTCCACAGATGTTCTGGCTGCTCTTTTCAACACATGGGCATAGTGCCTCTGCTGCTGCTACTCCTGAGGGCTGGGTTGGCCCTGGCGCAGTGCACGTTTTCCTACAGGTCACCCTGGCCTCCCCTTTAACAGCGTTTCTGCTGCAGACCACATTGTGCCCCTACTAGCAATTGTTTCTGGAGGCCATCCTGACAACTCGGTTGTCACTGCTGCAATATGCTGTCACACTAGTGAAGCGTGATGTGAGGATTCAGCCGCTGCCACACCATTTCCCAGCTCCGGCAGGCAGCACCTGCGCTTGCTGGCATGGCAGAGAAGGGAAAGCCAGGCAGAGGGGCTTGAAGCCAGCGGCAGGGCCCGGCGTCGAGAGCTGAAGAGAAGGGGCCCTGAGGCCTCGGGGGCAGCAGGGCTGCCAGGGCAGAGGGTCCCCCGGCGGCTGGGCTGGAGGAAGCAGCCGGGAGAGGGTGAACTGTCAACCTGGGAACAGCTGCTGAGGGCCGGGAAAGGTCCCCGGGCACACGGCACAGGGCTCGGAAGGGAACGGGGGCGGCCTCCGAGTCCGGGCAGGAGGCGTCAAAGGAGCGGCGGGGAAAGGTGCTGAAGATGAGCAGCCAGGAAGGAGTCGGAGGCAGAGGCTGGCTCTGGAGGAGCGGCAGAAGGAAAAACACCGGGCTCAGAGCCAGGGCACAGGCCTGGGAAAGGACCCACGATTCAGCAGGGGCCAGAGGTTTCACGGCCCAGAGCTAGACAGCTGCTGAGGGCGGGAAGAGGCATCCGGAGCCAGAAGAGTCCTGGAATGTAGGGAAACAGCTGAAGTGGGATGGATGGGATAGCAAAGTGGAAAACAGAGGCTGTGGGGGATGAGGTACAGCACAGCTGCTGAAGGATGGGGAGAGGATGGGGATTCAAAAGCCAAAGCCATAGCCAAGTGGAAAGGAGCCAGTGACCACCCCGGATGGAAGAGAAAAAGGACTGGGGAAGAAAGGATTGAGAATATTCCCATTTTAAAGGTAAAATACTTTATGTAAAGCAGCTAAATTGTTTTATGCTCTTAAGTACTATCCAGACAGCCCACAGCTGAGAGAATGCATGATGCCAGTCTCCTCAGACAGGAAATGTTGGCTGTGGGTGCTGGAGATCTGTATGCCGCAGTGGCTGTAGCATCCAGCCCTCATGGCTGCTGCCTGGATGAAAAGACTCTCCCATGCTCCCAGAGAGGCCCTGCAAAGCACAGCAGCTTCGGTCAGTTGGAATCTGGTGCAGAACTGGGCAAATGACGTGTGGACATGACACCTGCACTCTGCAGCAGACATGGTGCTGTTGCACCCCCAAAACACCACTGTTTGTGGTAAAGACAGTGCACGTTTTTCCAGCATAGGGCTTCAAAGGGTTTTGGGTTTTTTTTCTGGCATAGGGTTTCAGAGGCTTCACAATTGAAAGCACTGCACCCAGGTTACCTCGTGTTCAGGCTGTAAAGTGGTCTTGCCAGTTGGTGCCTGGGAACTTCAATTTGGGACAGTGGCAGTTTGCCTCTATGCCTATCATTTCCTTCTCCACAGCTGGCCTCACAATCCTGAAACAGCAATACAGGCAACAGGGTCTTTGCAGAGGGAAAGCAAAGTCATCAGACCAGGTCTTGTGTGTGTCTGTAGATGGCCCAACTTCAGCTTGTGAATGAGGGCTGGAGCTGGGGGTAGGCAGCATGATTGTAGTGACATAAAAAACTGTGAAAGGGCTTCCGCATTTAGATAGTACTTGGCAGATACTGCCATGGATACCCGTGTTGCTAAGCATGAGCTTGCTAGGGAAGTCTGCTTGTGGAAGCACAGGCTTGTGGGACTACTTTAAGGATAATATCAAGTGGGAAGACGTGTAATACTAAGCTAAGCCCACCCTAGATACTGCAGAAATGTAAAAGCTCAGCTATATCTACTTAAAGTCAATGATTTGCTTTAATTACCACAGAGAAATTGCTAGTGGAGACTAGGCTGTCAGTAAGTATAGCTGAAATGGAAATCAATGAAGCTAGATCTATTTATTCAAGTCAGAATCTTGTCCATTATTTGTGTTATTTATTACTTTCCCTATTTTACATGGGTTTGGTTTAGTACTCTTCTATTCTATTCTTCTTTGTAGCTTCTGTTGCACACAAGCCCATACCTTTTTCTTTCATCTTAAAATACTCATTTCATATGCTTGCTTTCTAGGCAGATGGGATTCTTTTTTTTTCGCCTTTCCTGGTACTACTTTTTTGCATCTTTCCATTGTGTTCTTAAATTCATTCTATCTGTCTCCCACTTTTATTCTCTGTGCCACATTTGCATCATTATGCCCTTTTTCACATACAATATAAAACTATAATGAGATAAGATAAACACAAACATGCTTATGTTCAAAATGAAAAAGGATATGGATTTTTTGTGGGTGTGGTGGAACTATTCTTTTCTTTGGTTGCTATTTAACCTATCTGACAAAAATAACTTCAATAAATGAACTCCTTTTTTTTTTTGCCTTCCAGATGTCTGGCATTGAACTTATTTTCCCATAAAATAGTTCTCCGTGAGAATGATATCCCTAATCTCTACAGAACCAAATCATTGTTTTGTTCTGTTTTCCAAGGATATAAACAGTAATAAAAAAAGAGCCATTGAAATTAGCAGCCACATTGAAAAGAAATGACATTTTGTCTGCCTTCCTCTTTTGTTAAGTTACTGTAGCCACTTGCCCCTCTACTCACACTCCTGGGCTGTCAGACTTACAATTTATTACTGATAGGTGTGAGCATATGTCTATGCGCTTCCTTGTATTGGTTATACAACTTCTGCTGGCATCCAGAAAATTTATCGCAAGAACAGAATACTTGACTTACTTCTCATCATTGTATTCAGCAATTTATCAGGTCTAGACAAAGAGCCAAAGCATTAGAATACACAGATCTTACATGTTTATTGTTATGTTGTTTATGCTTTTTGATCAATAACACAAATAGCAGATCTTTCAGTAAAGCTTTTTTCCACCCTAGATTCTTTTACTGAAGAGCTCTGCAGTAGCTAAGAAGAGCTATAACTTTGTTTACATGCACAAGGGCTCATTAAATTCCTGGATTGCAAGGCTGTGTAAATTATTTATCCCTATAGAGAAACAGGTTTCAGAATTCACAGTTTAGAATAGGCTTTAATTCCCCTCTCATATAGAGAGTCACTGATGTAATTAAAGGTTAAAGTAAGAAGATCAAATGTTAAAAGGAGAAATGTGTTCCTTCTCTCCTGAGCTTAGGCACACAATGCTCTGCCATGCTTCCTTTTTTTATTAGCTGATGCTTCTGAAGGACCTTGACTATCTTCCTCCTTAATTACCTCAAGTTAGAAACAGAGTTTACCCATGTTTTTATTATGTTTTCTGTGCTAGGGGATAGATCATTCCCTTCATTCCTTCTTTGGCAATGAGAAGTTAGAAAATAAGAAAATCCCGTGCTTCCATGGTAAAGCACTGTTACGGCTGATGGAATTTCTGTCATAAGGAGCTCCTCAGCTTCCTGTAGCTGCAGCCTCATGCTGGAATTACTTACCAGCTGAGCTAGGCTACCTGGTCTTCGTGTTGCCAAATGATGAACATAAAATCTTTACAGAGGGAAAGGCTAATCTATCCCCTCATAAATTCTAATGACAGTGATTCCAGACCTTCAGTGATACAATTATATTCTTTATAGACTATAATCTATTTTCCTCACAAACAGGCAATCTGCAATTTATAAGCTACTTCATTAGACCTTTTTTCATTGCTTTTATTTTCTTCTGGTGATGTGTAATGTGTGGCTAGTATGGAAAATTGATTAATTCCTTACATTTTGCCCTTCATTTTTTGACTAATTTTGTTTTACTTCCTGAGCTATTTTGCCTCTAAAGGGGGAAAAATTCATCCCAAATCAAGCCTTAACTTTTCTTGTTAATAGCTCGGTTGGCCCTCTCCATGACTGAAGTGATAAGAGTCTTAAGATAAAAGCAAAGTTAGCTTTTTGACCACAGGTCCAAACGTGAATGGCCTTCAGAATCAGTTAGAATGAAATTGCATTCACTTTATCTGCTGATCTTCACAGGCAATTGCATTTCATGTAAGTCCCAGGCAGCTCTCTATCTTGGAGTGTTTTCTATTTTCTGCAAATCTGGGGAGGCTTCTCTGCCTGAACATTTAAACCTTATTTCAGAGGACCAGAAACAGCAGCAGCTGCATTAGCATGCATTAGAAAACACACACATTCTTCTTTGGTACGGAATTCAAACGTGGTCACCCAAAATAGCTTCTGTAGGCAATTTAATTTAAACTTTCCCAATACAACTTGTGCTCAGTTTTGTTTCCAATCTGATTTACAAGACATGAGAGCTCTCTAATACTGCACATTGATTTCTTTTATGAACTGAATTAACAACTTTGAGCAGGAGGTCCTGGTGCTGTGCTGTTCCATTTGTTTTACTTTCTAGGTACATCTGTAAGAAACCGTGTCATATATTTTTAACAAAATGTTTTCTGTATAACGTTAGGCAGCATTACAACACATCACCATGTTAAAGCTATCTAAATTCCACCTTAGAAGGCAACAATAAAAAGAAGCTGAGATACTCCTTCAGGTAGGAAGAGTTTGCTTTTTCATACACAACTTCAAAGGTTTCACTATAGATGAGAAAGAAATCATTATAGGGAATGTCAAAAGCCAGAGACAGTGGTCTGAAGGTGAAAAATAGGCAAAGAATAAATGAACTGAATAAAGAAGAGTTGAGTCCCTTGAATGGTAAACCCCTAGGCCTTTAGAGAAAATGTGGGCTGGGGGGAAAACTGGGAAGGCCGACATGAAGAGGCCCACATCACTGAAAATTGGAAAGGACCACCACACAGGAAATGGAGACATGGAAAAGGAAATGTTTCTAAGGCAAAGAAATGGGAAGACATAGCAGTAAGGGAAGAGGTAGGGCATTCAAGGAGATTGTAAAGGAATAAAATATTTCCAAGAAACCCTTCAAAACTGTAGAGGCCGTCTGCAGTAATATAGGCCATCTAAAACCAATTATGATTGCTATGTACATTTCCTTATCTTTATCACTGTGTTAAATGTCATTCAATAAGGAATGAGTTATTCTGACTTAGTCTAAGAATGAAATATCCAAAGGAAGAAATTTTAGTGGAATGTGGTTCAACATCTTAAAAGAATCAGCAATGCAAATTAGACAATGTGATAACTGGGGAATGCTAAAAGGAAACTGCCTGAGAATCTCAGACATCCTGTCATTTCTGGAGAACGTGATCAACAGCAGATGAGTATTATATTCATTAGGAAAAAAAGAATAGTAGATAGTAACAGGTGTATCTTCTTAAACTGGAATGGCACATGAAGTAAAGAGAAGGAGGATGTAATGCTGTGTAAAGAAATGAGTGCAGCTGACAGGTATATCAACAGCAGATTGTAGCTGTGCTGAATAGAAGATTACATGGCATTTTTTAGCACACAACTGTGGACAGAATCAATAGGAAGTACACTATCAGAGTCCAGTAGCAGAGTTAGCAAGACATTTCAACAAATGTCTGCGTTGACCAAAGGGGCCTTAGTACTGCAATGAAACCTGGACCAATTCATCTGGTACCTTCCTAGAACATGAAATTTGAGGTGGATAAAATCCAAGCTGGATCATCAGATTAACACAAATTGGAACCATATAGAGAGACTGGTCTTGCAGTATGTATACGAACTATCTTTCAAAATGTAGTTGCTCCATTCAGATTAAATAATCACTTTTGCATAGATCCAAACTTCACATGATGCATAGACAAAATTAATTATTTTGCAGAAGCTTAGATTTAAATGAGGATGAATGCATTCGATTATGATGGACTTGTATCCTCCTAGAAGGATCTGTTTGTTTGCTCTGATCCACAAGTTCAGAAGTGTGAATCATCCTGTTTAGAAAAACACGGCTTGAGAATACAGGCAGTTGCTGGACCTGTCCTTTTTTAACTGCTTTATTTAATTCATAAAGTCAAAGAAAAGAGAGAATGCAAGACTAAGCAAAAGAGCACAAACAAGGTACGAGAAAATAGAACTTAAGTGTATAGGGAGAAGAAGAGAGAAATGTAAATTGGAGGAGGGGGGCTTTTTTTATTTGATAGCCAAATAAACATGAAGCAGAACAATCTGTGCCTATTCAGAAATGAAGTCTCAGGATATTCTTTAAGAAAGTGTTACCCTATAGCCCAGCCTTGCCAAGATAAGAGAAATTCTGTTCTGTTATCAAATTCTGACCTTTGCATTGCTGTCACTTAGTAGTTCTTGGTCACTACATAATGTGAAAGCACCTGTCCTGAGTAAAACAATATATAGCCCAACTACATCCTGCTGCTTTACTACTATTTTTTCACATGCGCCAGACTGACCATATGGTTAGGGGTTTTTTTTTGATAATATCCTCAGGAATGGCTACTCATTGAAATGGCCTATTTGAAGGTCTTACCTCTTGGAGAGCTCTTGTACTGCATTTCCAGCAATCTCATCTCTTACAGAACCATGGATCCTATTTTGCTGCTTTGAAAAGCAACCTGAGTGGTAGATTTTCTTCATTCTCTTTGGCTTCTATATTGACTTTTAATCAATGAGCATAAAATATCCCCTTCACTTTGTCATTCAAAAGTCTGATGTCTCCATAACAAGAGGTAGATACTTATTTCTATTTTCATACAACTGGTTATATCAATTTTTATCTTCATAGCACAAACACATCATACTCATTGAGAAATGCTCCACAATGTTGTTTCAATTCCATATGTATTGCGTAAGAATTCTCTTTTGAACGTTCTATATTATATATAACTTGTGATTCTTTCATACGAAATTTTACTTTTGAATACACTCTGTAAATGTAACACAAATCTTTAGCTTGAGAACTGTTCTTTTTCCTTGCATTAAATTGCAATGGAGCTGCCACTGCAAGGTATGTATCTGCTGGGGAATTAAAAAGGCAAACAGCTTTCAAGCATTTGAGACTGCGAGGGGCCAGGAGAGCTCTTATGCATTAGAACGTGTGAAACCATACCATCAATTCCACACACAAATGGCAAAAATTCTCATGGATTTAAGTGCAGTGAAAATTTTATACTAAAAATAATATTTAGTTCAGAAACCACTAACTCATTAATTCTCATCGTTCGAATGCATTGCAAATACAGTGTATGCCACAAGCTAAAAGTCCATCAGGCTTACTTCAGGCATAGAGAAAATGTGACCTCTCAAGAGGGCTTAGGGGGAAAAAAAGTCTGTCCCTTAGCATACTTATGAAGTTTTGACAGTCGTGCTGTTTAAGTCAGGTAGCTCATGAAAGAGCTGTATAATAAAATTTCTAAAAATACAATAAAATGATATTTCACCCAAGAATAAGCTAAGCCTCCTTAACATCTTTGCATAGGGATTAGAGCAAATTAAACCAAACCTGTTAGTATTTCTATGAGGGAAAATAGTTCCAGGCTGAAATTGGATACGACACTCACATCCACTGACATTTGAAGAAGTCTGAATTCAGAAAAACAAATTCAGTCCTCAAATATAAGAATTACAGGACTGAGATATCTGAAGGATAGCACTTTACTATCAATTAATGGGTAAGAATAAAACCTTTAGGATTTTATTCTACTTCAGAGAGGTCCTTGAATGAAATTGCACTGTGCAATTTATTACTCAGTGGAACTGAGAAGAGGACACAGTTTATGTCAAGATAAACTCATCAGAGATTTATGTATTTAATTGCTGACGTGATTTAAACATCACTCGCCAATTTGGTGTTAATTCTAAAGAAGTTTACAAAATCTCTTCATCAGAATCCAGCGTCCTAAATCTAATGACAAATCTACTATCTTTCTCACAGCTTGAAATGTACATATATTCCAAGGGCTTTTAAAGGAGGCACAAAGAAACTCTAACCAAACACACAATCTTGTCTCTCTGCCTGGCCTGTGTTACTCAAATATACCCAAATTTCTGCTGATGAATAGTGTCTGATAGCAACTGTTCTATGAAAAAGGCACAGAAATAATTCGATACATTCCCCCAAACTCCAGACATTTTCTTTGTAAGCGAGCAATTTCAATAGAATAAAAACGCAGTCTTTTTCCCAAAAGGAAAAAAAAAATGCTGTTTTAACACTTGCTGAAATAGAATGGCACTACAGTGTACCTTGCAAATTAGATTAAATAGAGAGGAAAAATTACTTTCATATGTTTCGCCCCAAAGGAAATATATATTTTATACTATTTCAAGGAAACAGAATATGTAGTCTCTTGTCCAAGACCATCACTGAAATTAGCTGATCTTGGTTTACTTTGAAGTACTTACAAAGCTAGCAATAGATTTTTGGCACATAGAAATCTTACTAGAGATTTAAAAAATACAGTATTTGGGTTTCTGCAGTGTAACATCCCGAGTAAGATTGGTAGGTGTTTCAAAGTAAGAGTAATCAATTTATTGTCCAGGAATGGTTTATCGGATACAACATAAACAACTGAATATGTACACTACCTCCAGGGATCCTATAGTGGCAACATACATAGCTATGAAAAGGAAAGAAAAAGGAACGGAGTGTGATGCACTTGTAATGTAGTCTAGCAACAGACCATAGAAGAGATGGTGTCTTATTTTTTAATATATTCTGCTATAGTTTAGCAACATTGGAAACACCTATATAGTGCGTCTGATTGCTTCTCAGAGCTGACGTAGTAACCAAAGGCGCCAAAGAAAGTTTGTCAGCAAATTCGTATAGACATTAGAGGCGAGTAAGTACACTCTTTGCTTTGGAAAACATCTCCTATTTACTCTGCACCTAGGAAAGCTCATAAAATCTTGTTATGTTTATGGCTATTTCCATTTTAAAATGTGCTTGAGTACATGTGTAAATTGTGAAAAAGATTTACTGGTCCCAGAGGAGGGGTCAGAGTAATATTACGGTCTTCAAAGCTATGGACTCTATATTTCCTCACTACTTAGTGAAATTAAAATGTCAGAATAAATGATTTTGAAGATAAACATTTTAGCATTTTTCTACTTGCTAAAATAGTATTTCAAACTCCAGTAGCCTGTTCAACATTTTAGAATAACTGGTTCATTTACAATTGTTCTTTCCATTAACGATTAAACATTTATGACAGATAGCTAATACTTAACTTCTCCCTTTAATTAGGAGTTTACATATTCAGTGCATTTGCTCACAGATTTAAAGGTCTGAATTCTCCATGCTCCCTTCTGCAATCACAGACTTGCTGACATTTCATTTAGCCAAAGTGCTTTGCTCCCTCAAAACCCCCTTGTCACTCTACTTAAAATCGAGCTGAAATTGAGAACACTGGGTCGGCATTGTGGATTGCTCATTCTGGGATTTTGTCTGTGTTGTTGCGATGAGTTTCTATCTAATCACTCTTGTCTTGTGATCCCACCTATTACCCTTGCTTAGCTGAACGGTTCAGCTGAATGTATTGTGCTGATGGGATCTAATAATTCAGGAGCCAGAATGCAACCTATGATTCCCCTTCACATACATTTGACCAGTTCTTTGTCCTTTAGATTTTGTACTCTCCATTAGGTTATCATCTTCTATGACATGGGTGTCATATACTCTCTGTTTGGTCCTTTTATCCAGTGTGTAGCTGGACAGTGTGTTCAGTTCAAGTTACATACTTTCAAATGGTCATTTGGACATTTCCCAGTCTATCCATCCTTTTAAATACAATATATATTGTTCATGAAAAACAAGTTAATTACTTGTTCTACTATCTAACTGTTGTCTAAGGAAACCCTCATAAGACCTTCACGACATCAAATGTTACAGCTACACTCATTTAAGCTATATATACTTTAGGCCTTCATAATATTATTTCATCATATAAAGATCAGATCAGAATAATTTCTGCATGATTTTTTTTCATAAATAGTAAAAATAACATATTTGGATACATTTATCATGAAAAATACCTAACTTCCATGCAGGTGACAACTCAAGCAGTTTGAGGTAGAATCAAACTCCTTGATCCAAAAACTTCTGAAATCAAAAAGAATATTTCTTTCCTTTCAAAGGTTGCCCGAGGAGGATCATTCCACTGTTACATCACTGAAAATCAGATCTTCCTTTCAAGTATAGATAACAAATTCATCTTACACTTCTAGGCTAATTCCTAGTAGCAGAAGAATCAAAAGGCTATAGACTTAGTAAAGTGCTTTTCTTCTCTACTAGCTAATCAGTCTGTATTGTTCAGAATAGCCTTTACATAACCAGGTATAATGAAAATCACTGTTTCCCACCTTACACCTTTTTGTAAGTGCAAAGCTTTACATTGTGCGATATTTTGTAAACACTTCTGCTGGAAAGCTCAAAATCCTTCACACAACAGCACCCAAAAGTACTACTAAAAATGCAGCACACCTAAGAAAATTCTTTTTATCAGCTGACCTTTATTCTAATAAAATGCAATCCTACATGCATTTTAGGAGGTTTTTGGTTCTCTTCCAAAAAGCATCTTTGTTTTTTTCTTGCAAAGGAGATAAACTTAAGAATCTCTTGATTTGTTAAGGACCCTTTTTTAAATAAACACTGTTTTTCTCACAGATAGATTAATCTTGTTAATAGACCTTATTTCCATGTTATGCTATGAGAAATAAACCACAATCAATGCCCAAACAGGTCATTCCAAAGAAGAACATGTTTATAAGGAATAGGCATGAGTACATCAGGAACTTTGTTGCCCTTAAAGCAATCTGGAATACCCTAAATTACAAAAAAATGTTCATTATTTTTGTTCAAATATCTGTTTCTCAACTACAGCTTATTACATATAATATGGAACATCTAACACCACAAGTAAGATCCATGTCTTTTGTAGCAGATATTGGTAGGAATATAGCAAAATACGCTCTGAAATCTCAGACATTACTAAACAAAACAGGGAATAGTAATAAGATGACACTGAATATTATTAACCTTATTTTATGGATGGGAAACTGTGAGGGAGATTAAATACTTGAGATATATAAAGAAGTTGTAATAGAATTGCAAAAATAAAATAGCAATTTCAAATCCCATTTCTAGTATTTAGTTACTGCTTAGTCCTTCATCTCTCCTTTTTTTCCACTTTATGCCTCCAGATGTCTACCATTCATCTGATATAGTCATTTATGAAGGATCTGTTTTTTAAAGAAGAAATAATATCTGGGTCTAAACCTAAAAAAAAAGAGTTGTTGCATAGAAGGTTTTTCTTAACTGTAGTAAATCCTGCAAGAAGGAAAACCCAACTGCGAAACCCAAGAACCAAAGGTCACTGTTGCAACTAAAATGATTTTCTGAAGAAATCCAGTATTTCAGAGGAGAACCTGCAGTCATATATGAACTACTGTTCAGCTCTTACCAGGCAAAAACTTAGCTGAAATACTTAAAATAAATAATAAATAGAGGAACCTGTTTTGAAATGCAGCTGAAAGGAAAGCAACTCTCAGATACCTTTGAGCGCTATGGAAATTTCAGTAAGAAGAGTTTTTCCAAGATTTGATTTAAAAGCGATGCTACCAACTCTGAGAAAATAGAGGTCCATTTCCCAAGCTCAGCTCAAAAACTTCATAATTTTTATTAATATATAGTATAGTGTAGCTACTGGGCTTCTGTATTCAGAGAATTTTACCTTCCTGATCTTTGAAAATGGACTCCTGTAAAACAGAGGAAATATTTTCCAAATCACTGAAATATTTCATATTATTTCAAATAAATTCCTTAAATGATTTTTCTGCCCAGAACATTGGTAATCAATAATGCTTGCAGGAATCAGTCACAGCTGTATAGACAGAAATTCAAGAAGTTGTAAGCAAGATTCATATGCCCACAGGGTGAACAGGCTAAGACCTTGGCTCCCCTTATGCTACTGCATGTTCTCAGGCAGAAAACTCCTTTCTGTTTGCCCTTTTGGACCAACTGGCACAACTGCCTGAGGAATTGCTCTATCCAAATGAATTTAACACAGTCCTCCCATGAAAAATTATTTCTCTTTATGCATAACATTGTAGTAGGACCAAGCTGCAGCACGGTTCCCCATGTGTATGGGGGCAGATATGAGAGAATCATAATCACTGAGTGGTTTGGGATGGAAGAGACCTGAAAGCCCCTCCAGTTCCAAACCCCTGCCATGGGCAGGGACACCCTCCACTAGGCCAGGTTGCTCCAAGCCCCATTCAACCTGGCCTTGAACACTGCCAGGGATGGGGCAGCCACAGCTTCTCTGGGCAACCCGTGCCAGGGCCTCAACACCCTCAAGGTAAAGAAATTTGTTCCTAATGTCTAATCGAAATCTCCCCTCTTTCAGTTTAAAGCCGTTCCCCCATGTTCTCATTTTACCCTAAGGGGAAGAAATACCCTTAGTGCAGTCGCTATACTTTTTCACTTAGAAGTAATAGTAATAGAAATTAAAATAACAGCTGCATCAATTTTAGAAGGACTAAAAAACTACATGTTTTTTAGTCTTACTGATATAAATCCCAGAGATGACACATTAACAACTGTAAAATAAACATGTCACTGGCTGATAAAAGAAGTGTTGCCTATAAAAAAAAAAAACTTTCCTTTTTTTTTCTTCACTTTATATATAATTTAGGTGGCTTCATGAAGTTAAATTTAGGACAAGGTTTTTTTAGTATTCTGTTCAATTGAGAGGAGTTTTTAGCCAGTTTATGAAATGCATTAATGATGTAAATAATCACAGAAGCTCATATTTTGGTTAGTCTGGTAAGTGTAACTAGTAGACTAAATGATGATCAATACATGTTGCTTTTGTTGATATCCATTAGGCTGGTAAACTTTTTGTGGTTTTGTGTACTATCTTCTATGTTTCAAAAGAAAAAAGAAAAAGATTGCAGAGGAGTACTGCTGAGCTTGGGACATATTTTAAGTGACGGTAAAATCAGAGTGCATTAAATTATACTCCCTTCATTGCTTAGCAAAAAAAAGCCTTTAGGGATGTTACACAGGACTCGGATCTCTGACTGGTACTATTTTCCTGCAGCATTTAAGCTTTCCTAAAGAAATGCCACTGCAATTCTTCTGTGGAAAATGCAACAAAGAGGTGGTAAAAGATACATACATTGAGATAGGACAAAATTTGTATGCATATGGAAATCTGAATTTAAACTCATTATTCTTCATTAAAAAGGAATTTCTCAAGATGAATCAATAAGATTACACACTAGGCACAACGTCTCTAAGAATTAATTTTAGTCTCTGATTCTGCAGTATAGCTTGTGTCTGATTACACTAAACCACAATTTTAAATTGGGGCTTCTTTATTGACTATTGAACTTTTTTATTTTAAAAAACTTTCTTCTCTCTTTGTACTAACACACACAGTCCTATTTGAATGTGTGTGGGTAGTAACATTTAATATTCCTGCAAATGTCACTAGGTGACTAAATACCATGAGGTAACATATAGCATAATAATTTCCGTTAATAGGCATATTATTAACATAAGTATGGTTATCTGCAGCATAATTGTATATAATAATATATATTGGGGATCAAGGGGATAAAAATATTCATGCAAATGATCCAAACAAATACAGTGGGACCATCTGTGAATTAAGCGATCATAAAGAAATGCATTGGCAATTTGAATGTGAATTTATCCTGCCTTCACCTTCTGCCCTAATGCCTAATACATATTTGTACACTTTACAGTCAAAATAGTACACAATATAACATAAGGGATATAACATAAATCATGCAAAGGAAAAGGGAAAATAAACATGTTTAAACTTCATGATTTTTTTAACACACAAAGAAGGAATGAGCAGCTGGCTCTGTAAGCAGAGAAAGTAACAACCTCTAAATACAGATAAAAATAATTAAGATGTGTTCAAAAATCCTGGGATATTAAAAAATGTGACTCTTACAAAGACAGAGGTATCTTAAAAATATTGCTTGGCGAAGTCAAAGATTGGCACTGCATTTCTGGCTCTTGTGTATGGAATTTTGTATTAGGGCTATACTATTTCTCATATAAAAGTTTGACAGGAGGCGTTTAAGAAATATTTAGGGAAAAGTTATTTAATGGCAACACTGAACAAGCAGATGTGCAAGTACAATGCTTATATTTTATTTAAAAACCTCAATTCCTTGGAAAAAAATGGATCTGAAATGTACTGAAACAATTCTAAGTCTTTATTTATTTATTTAAAAGACACATTTACCACAGAGGAGTATCAATTATAGTAATGAAAGAAACTAGACAGTGACCCAGTGTAGTAAGGGAGCCTTCTTTTTCCAGTTTTAAGCCTCTCAAAATACATTTGATTTAGTCACCCAAAAACATCTCAACTGAAAGCCTGACATTTATGTTAGCAGCAGTATGTCCCCAAGGGAACTCTAAGTAAGTTTCATTTCCATTCTGATTCCTTTTGACTTTAGCCTTATTTTGAAGCAGAAACATAAAAACCATTTGAGCAGGAGTAACTTGATTTTCAGGGTTAAGCCCTTTGCCAATCCTTTGAAAACCCACCAGAATCTGTTCAAGTTGCAAAATATGTTTGCACAGAGGTAGTGGAGATGTCTTAGATTTCATCAGGAAACTCCTGAAAGATTGTTTGGACTGTAATTGCATACTTTAATTTCAGCCTCAGCAGGTCTTCCCTGTCATTAGACACTGTGTAGCCAGTGTTATAGGTCCAGCTACCCAGATTTGGAGCCAGGAAGGTGTCAGGCCATCAGCCCTGACACCTTCAACTTCCCTGCCAGAAATGGGCCCTGCAAAAATGGTGATTCCTCATTCAAGTGCAAAAAACACAGTGGCTGTGGCTGGGATGTCTGAGTGGGAGTAGAGTTTTGAAAACCTGCAAAGAATTACACACATTGACTATTTTACTACCTTAAAAGAACATTCTTTAGATTGCAAAGACAAAAATAGCAGCTCTGAAACATAAGGCTTCTTACATAACTTAGATCCTTCCACTTTATTTGTATACGTTATGATATAGCCTCTAATTACACAGTTTAATGCAGTTGTCTCCAGAGCCTCATTTACTTGTTCTGTACATAAAAGAGGTCTATTCTTAGCAATAAGTAATGACAGAATAATGAAGAAAGCTATTGTGCCAATGAGCACTACACCTGCCTCTCCAGTGCAAGAGTCCTTGCTTAAAGGAGTGAGGTGTACCACATGCCAAGGACGGGGGAACACTGCTGTGAAAGAATATATTTTAGCTCCTTCTCTTCTACAAATTGCATGTGATTTTGGACAGGTTTTTAAAGCCAGGCATTTTCTGGGCAGTTATTCCTTATGCTGTTTAGGACATTTGCATCTTTGGAGACATGCCTTCTATCTTGCATATATCAAGAATATCATTGCCACATCCCAGTATATGCAGCACTGATCACTCAAAGCTGTGATCTGAAGTCAGTGCAAGCGTGCTTTGAAGTTGTAGTGGATGCTTAGAGTATGTAGTGTTGTATGTGAAGTACACAGAAAAACTTCAGATTGCGTACTCGGTATTAATGAATGTTTTTACCAGCAGCCTCTCTTGCCTCAGTTTTCCTCTACAACTGGGATAATAGCATCTGTCATCTTACATGGGCATTCTGCAATTTTTAATATTGGCTCAGGTACTGTAGTTATGAAAACCTTAGAAAAGCCCAGGGAAAAATTAATAATGTCTCTACAGAGCTGGTTTGAATATGGACAATAAATAAGGCTCAGGGCTACAAACTGAACAGCAAGGAGAAAATAAAATATTGAAGAACTTATTATCCAGACTATGCACTGAATGAGGCAGAAAGCTCAAGGAAAAAGGGGTATGTGAGCATGTAATTAAAGACTATTTCATAATGGATACCCAGAAATAGATAAAATTAAAATCGTACAGTATCTTTGGTCCTGACAGTTCATAGTTTGTAAGCGTTTTATTTTATAAACTTAATAATATTCTCAGAGCACAGATTTTGAGTGCTCTGAGTATTCATACGTGTTAGACTGACACCGATGACTTAGACTGATTAGAGAAGCCAATTGGCCATACTGAGCTAGGCTTTAAAAACCTGTGCACTAAATAGGTCTCTAGGAACAACAAAAGGAGTGTGAAGATTCATTCAGATATGTAGATGAAAAGAATACGTGACAGACTATTTTCAAAGGGCAGATATTTTAATACAGGATAGGTCATCTCAGCAATGGGGGTGGGAAGTGGGTTAAAATAGGAATAGTTTTAGCCATTAATTCTTAATTTTATAAGGGAAATTGCATTGCAATTTCTTATTATACCTCTACGTATACAGAAAAATTAAACAGTGCAGTAAGTAATTACTGTTACTATATATACATGGGAAACAAGCATGCAAAGCTTCTCAGCAGTCATTTTTGTGCCGGCAAAATGTTTCTGTGCATCTGAATGACAAAGAAAATGTCTACAAAGATTACAAACTAATACTACATAGTAGTGTAGTATTTGTTTTCTTGAGGGTTTCTTGAGGGTTTGTTTGTTTCTTGAGGGTTTGGGGTGCTTTAATATTAATACACTTGAAAAATTTCCTTTTTGCTAACCAGAAGACCTGATTCTGATCTTACTCTTATTTTACGTTGGCTTAGTGTACCAGCTTCAGGAGACATCAATCCTGATTTACACATGAAAGGAATACTCAACAAGTTATTTTACTCCATTAACTGATGGGAGATTCTACTGAATGTGGCAAACCTACCAAAGCAAAATATTTTAAAAAAAATTAAAAATATTTTTAAAATATTTTTAAATATAGGTATGATTTCTGAAGACGTTTTCTTCTTCCATTTCCATGAATTGATTAATTTGTTTAGTTCCTCTTTCTACATTCTCTGATGATTGAAAGCTTAGTTTAAGTGACTAAGAGCTCAGACTGGACAAGGATCAAGACATGAATAGGCAAGGACCAAGTTTCCAAGACGTAATTATGTACTATTCAGCTTTCTGACAAGGAAGCTAAGGAAGAGCAAAGTTCACTAACATCACAACCTGTACTCAGTTCATGTTATATACTTAGGCTTTCCAAGGAGTAATGAGCCTCTATTCAAGTCCAACATAAAACCAACCAAACATTACTAAAGTTCTCAGAGGCATGCTTTTTGAGTTAGGTATATCTCTACCAGAATAGATACAGCATCACTAGCTGCTTTTTGTTGTTTTTTAATGCACATGTGAATAAAATGGAGAGACAAGTTCCTCCCTTCAACACAAGGAACAAGAAAGATGAAAGCCACCACTCCCTGGAGGTAGCTTTGTTTCTGAATTCCCATGCTGTCATCAGCTTAGACTGTTGTTTTTCTCCTTCTAACAAACAGATATGTTTCTGGGCTTTTAATAGGGGAGAAACTGGAATGTTATTCACTTGCATTACTGTGTGTAGAATCATAGAATTGTTAGGGTTGGAAAGGACCTTAAGATCATCAAGTTCCAACCCTCTTGCCATGGGAAGGTGCACCTCTCACCAAACCATGTCACCCAAGGCTCTGTCCAACCTGGTCTTGAACACCGCTAGCAATGGAGAATACTTCTGTGGTTTAAGATTTATAGAATTCACCAGCATGACTCCAGTATCACAATGGGTAATATGAGACTGAATAACAGAGATTTGTTTAATCAGTCCGTTTACAAACTTGAATGATGTAGGTAATTTATAATGCGCAAGAAAGACCCTACTTATTTCAAGACTCCAATGATAGTTAAAAGAAGAGAATGGGATCCAGCCAGTGACAACAGAATAGATAAAACCTCTGAATGTTAGCAGTATTTCCAGTAATAAAAATGAGGTTGTCAGTGGATTTGCAGGAATAGCAGGTCAAAACTTCTTTTACATGAACTTTTTTTTCCTCTGTTATTGGAACTTTATTACAAAAACCTGAATAAGAAAAGATGTTAAAATATTTTTCTCATAACTTTGAACCTGATGGATGAGTTTTTTAAATTTTGAGTTTCAAAATCTGTAATGTGGAAAACAAAAGCATAAACTGTGCTGTACTGCTTAAGTCTAAAACTGCTTATAATGCCGGACTCAGTCATTTAACTGCTTTAGAGGAAGAAGCACAAGTTCAAGGCTGTGTAATTGACTTTCATCCTAGCTGCTCCTCCAACAACTTTATTTGAAGAACAGTGACAAACCCCTACTCCCCCAAGAAACTCCTGAAAACTACCACAGCATTCATGGAAAACTTAGAGAGTTTTGGGTTAACAAGGAAATATATTCAAATAGTGTTTTCTTCCTGGTGTCCTATTGGGAAAATGCTGGTGTTTTCCTTGTAACTCTGAAGTCAGGAATGTTTTATGTAAGAATATGAAATCTTTATTCAGAATCCTTCAGTACATGTTTAAACAGACAAATCTTTTGTCTAATATTGAACGACAGTCCACAATTTATCTCTGAAAAACTGTATGTTCTAAAGAAATAAACCAACCCCATGTTCTTTGCAATGTAATTATATTACAGAAATTATTTTCCTACAATAAATATCACAGAAAACAAACTTCACAGAGAATGGGCTCCTGGGAAGTTCAGCAACATTCAACTGAGGAGGATGTAGCAGGAAGGCATTAAACAGTTCTAGGAAAATCTATTTACGAGTCCTTCTTTTATCACCCCATGATAATCTAAAAATTAGGTGACACACAGCTGTCAGTTTATAGATTCCATTTTCACCTGTCTCTTGTCTGATAAGGAAAAATGCGAAGAAAAACAAACCCAAAATAAGCAAAACTAGTAATGTCTCTGTCAGCACCAACATTCCTGGCAACCTCCAGAAAAAATCCCACTACTTTTCTAGGGGATGATGTCATGCAAAGCATCTGTCCACCCCACTATGCTTGCCTGAAATTCACTGTGCTTAGACATAGCAGTGTGTGTAGTTGGGGCAGTAGATGCAGCGTCTCCCCAGCATCGTCTCTTATCCCTGGGCCTTCCAGGTTCAGAGTCTAATTTTACTAATGTAAAATGTAAACACTATTTTACAAATGTAAAATGTAAAAATTATTTTACAAATAAAATGCAAGCCTGGTACTGCATTGCAATCAGTGGAATCTAACCATTTTTAGATCACTTTCATCACTCCTGTGTGATTCAGGATCAGGAAAGAGAATGTTTTCCCTAAGAAGGCTGCAGAGCATGTGTGGTTTTTTAATAGCAATAGGGCCCAACTCTCATATTTTTATTAATAATTAGTATTATCTGTGCATCAGAAGACTGTAATTCATCCTAAAGCTATTCATCATGGTTGTCCCCTAGACACCCATTGTACAAATGCTGATACGTGTGTGCGAACATTTCTGTTGTCACCATTGGGAAAGAAGAAGAGTCAGGATAAGCTTCTAAAGAAAATTCCAATATTGAAATACAGATCTTCACCCCACATCTGCTCCCTAATTCTGTGATTTTCTATACACTTCTTAAAGGACATCTAACTTCTAATACATACATGTTATCTTTCTCAAGGGTCTTTTCTTAATGGAAATACCCCCTTTGACAAAAGTGTCATTTTTTAAATCTGTTGTTAAAGCTAAAAAGCATAGAAGAGGAAGAAGATCAAAATTAAGGTTATTCTGTATCAGAAATTCAGATGTAATACTGAAATTTTGGAACTGTGACATACCTCTCAAATTGCAATGTCAGTGACCTCCATAATGGCTGTAGATGTTATCTTAATTACAAAAAGACATCACTGTGGGAAGGATCAGTCTAGTTTCTCTGCCTTTAAGCAGCACAAAGCCCTTTCTCTAGACAAAATCACCAGAAAGTCAAACCTTTTAATTTCAAGACCTTGTGCACTGTGCCACAGACTAATAGCAATCTGCAACTCACACACCAACTTAGCATCATTAGTATGCAACACTTCCATAGCCAGAATACGCTGTTTCACAGTTTGTAGCGGCAGCAACTGCAAAAGTGACTCTTATTGAATACACCACACGCCTTTTTTGTAAAACAGATTTTTACAGAGTCCCTTAAATGTAAATTAAGATTACTCATAACTATTCTTACAGCATGCTTCATAAGCATGTATTAACGAATAATCAGAATGATGATTATCATGGTGGTAATAAATATCTGAATTTATGAAAAGTATTTTCTCTATAGATACTCCCAGATGAATACTACATTCAGAATCAGCAGGTGACTTACATTGCCCTAGATCTCTGTTTCCAGATTCTGACTTGAATAACAAGTTCAGAATCAGCAGGTTATTAGGCTTGCCCCAATTCTAAACCTGAGTCAACAGGACTTCAAATAGATTCAAATGGAAAATGAAAACAGAACCTGTTTTTTCAGCAATATATAAGGCACCAAATCTGCTGCTTATGAGGACCTAGCTAGATAGTTCCAGGTTCGTGCAAACTCCATAGAATTTTTAAAGAAATCCAAAATCCTATCATCCAATCCTGTTATTACAGGATGTTGCCAGCATACTACCTTTGTCTCATAGTTCTTCACAAGCTCAAACAAGGCATGACTGAGGCCATCTCCAGCTTTCACTCCAAATTTCTCATTGAAAATGAAAGAGAATTAAACTGCTGAAAATTGCATCATTGACTTGGGAGCCAGAGTTTTCCACTGTCCTCAAGACAGTAAATCTCAAATCCTTTTACAATAACAAGGATGACTTTTGTACAAGTGTTGTAACCTTGCAAAGGATGAGAATGTGTGGACACACTACATCATTTCCAGTATCTAGTCAGACTAGTGGAAAGCATGTAATGGAAGACCAGCTGTGCACAAAAACCCCTCACATTATTCTTAACACTCCTGTATGGATACATGGGCAGCAGGAAGGGTGGCAATTCCAAAGCCAGCTACTACCAGTTCTGTAGACTAAAGAGGTTGCACTACAGTAAAGGGAGCTTCAAGTCTTGATGTGCCCTACTAGATATGTAACAGAAATTCTAATCTTTCAAGTACCTGACTGCCAGAAAGAAAATCCTACCAAAAATCCTCTATGAAGTGTCATTAGTTTAACTTCACAGATGGGGAATCCAAACAGGATTGGTATGAACTGGCTCACGTGCCTGAGAAAGCAATGTCATATCAAAGTCATGTGCTTTTTTATATTTCGTTCATTAGTTACTACAGATTTGTGCATTGAAGCGCTCACTGGTTCTACTGAGTACTCCACCAAGAGCCAGGAGAATGGATAGACATGAGCGTGAATGTACCACATACCATCACTTTTTAGTCCGGCAGAAGAGAATCTGAGCTAAAAGATTGAGTTCTGCGTATATGACAGTATAATCCAGGCTGGTAAAGTGCTTGTGATAGTCAGGTGCCATTGCTGAAGTACAGAAGGAGATGATAGTATGATTTGAGAAAGTAATTTAGGGAAATAATTACGGGAAAAACCTAAATTATTTCATAAAAGATTAAAATATGATCCCTGGTCGCAGAGTACTTAATAAAGGCATCAAAGCACTATGTTCCCTGACTTTGCTGGTCAATTCTATACATAACTACACAGTTAAACGTATGTTTGTTACTTTCTATAAAATCATTCCCTAAAAGAAGTATACTTTGGTCTTTACAACTCCTCAGGTACAACGTGGTACTCAGCACCTCAGAATGCCCTTCACTGTTCTGTAAAATACTTCACTATTCTGTAAAACGTTCTGCTTAGGAAGGTATGCAAATTTCAACTACAGCACAGTAAATTACACCAAGTATTTTTCCAGAAGCTGGTATGTTTCTGTTGGACTCAATGATCTTAGAGGTCTTTTCCAACCTCATTGATTCTATGATTCTACCTGAAAGGAACACAAAGCTTTCCAGTAGACAAAGTATTATACTCATTTCAACAAGAAAGAAGGATGAGCCTTTTTGTTTGAAATTACCAACCAATTTTGAAATGTTTATTAAAAGAACAATAAAGCCTCAAACCTGCATACGTTAACAATAGCCTCTACATAAAGCTATATTCTATCAATCAGGAACTGGTGTTACTTGCCAGCTTGTTCCTCCATTCCTACCCATCAGCTCAGAAATGATGATGGGATAAAAGGGTATGTTCTGTAATACAAATGTTTTCCCACAACTCCTTGGCTAGCATCTCTCCTGTTAAGACTCCCAAGGAGCCACACGGCAGCTGAGACAAAAGATCAAGTACATTTGGTCCAAAATGCCTGTACACCTTGAGGCGTAGTTACATTAAAATACAGGCAATATTGCTGTACAGTTTTGAAATTCTGAATTCATATGACCAGTGTGACAGAAGATTCGATGCTGCTAGATGGAAATTATTCCAGCATATTAGCATTCTCAAACTTGCAATGTAGACTTAACATGGACCCTGCATCTCAGCTGTCCACAAAGGGAAGCAACAACCTCACTATATAAGATATTATTGATCTGGGGTACTAAGATGTATTCTGTATGTGTAAGTGGTATTTTGGAACTATTTCAACGTCAGCATTTTGAAAGGATTAGCAATACTCAACAAGTAGCTTTCTGAGAAGATAATACACAACAGACTGCCAATTCCTAATTACCAGTGACACAGTATTTAAATTGCTGTGATTTTACATGAGACAGATACTGAAATCAATATCCTATAATGCTGAATCCTGGCAAACAATATATCAAAATGCATTAGGAAAATGATGCAAAATTCTGCTTTGAGCTGACATAAGGATTGTTTTCACACGACTAGATGTGAAAGGTAGAGGTTTAACACAGTTTTGAAAGACCATGGGATTATTTGACTATCTGCCCTCAAGATTCTACCCTGACAACAAAGTCACACTGTTTAAAATTATTAAAATAAAAACATTTTGTGTTAATCTAATAATTGGTAGATACAACGGAACTTTAATATAATCTCTAATCTCTAAGGGATTTTTGGCCTTCCTCCTGCCTCAATCAGCATCACCTCAGTGGCCACTGCACTGACCAGAAATTTAGCATGCAGAAGAACTACAGATCACGTATCAGATATGTGTATTATAGATAAAGGTTATGAAGTATAAATCAAAAGGAAAGTCTTGCTCACAGTGTTTACTAGCTGAAAGTGTATTTAGCTAACTATTCAAGACAAGGTGGCTCCTCTGTTAAGAGTGGCTATAGGCAATGAGTTCCCTAGCATCTCTTTGCACTTAAACACATATCTTACAAATAATTAATCCCAAACTATTTTTCTCTGTTTTATTCAAGGCATGAGAGAATTAAATGAATTAAAATACGATTTTTTTAGAACACATATAAATATTGGATGACTTTTTTTGAAGTTAGCATGAAGAGGCAAACACGCACCACAAAGATTGATGCAATATATTCAGAACCCAAACAAACAAATCTAAATGCTGGCTAGCCTGAGACAGCTGGAATTCACTTCCTTAAAAAAAATCCCTTTCACAGTTCAAACTGGCATCAGTTTCTGCATATCTGACAAGGAGGAATATCTCTTACAGTGAACAGCTGCATGAATGCTCCTCATTTTTCTCACAAAACAACAACTCAGTAGAACAGTTAAAATAAAACATATTCCGAACAGGAATACTTCGACTTCAAAGAGTAATTGCCTCTATAACAGGCTAATATTCAGGCAAGTAGGCAAGCTGTATTTTAAACAGATAAATTATTCTGCATGCAGTTCTTTTCACGCAGTTACAGAAAAACAGAAGGGTATGAAATGACAAGAAGCTAGGGTCAGTAAGAAACTGTTACCAAAGCAAAGTGTGCTACGTGGGGTTTATTCCCTTCTTCAGAGGCTTCTGCCCATTTTCTCAGACAGGATACTGGACAGGGTTGCTTTTACAAAAATGAGGATGAAAGGAAAATCATACATGTATATTTTTTTCTTAATCTAAAGCCAGAGGGTCACTCTTTTAGTCATGTAATACTTAAAATAGAGGGTTCGTACTGAAACTCTAACATAAGGAGCAAAATGAAAAGAAGAATATGGAAGCTCAGTGATATGAAACATGTATTGGACCTCCCTTCTAAGACCCTGACTTGATTCACTAAAAATCCGATTTGAAAGATCAGTCTTTTTAACGAACAGCTCTCCCTAGCATGGACTCAAGCCATACTAATTTGAGTCATTTCAGGGAATAATAGTTTTTCACTGAAGAGAAGATGATGATGTATGTAAAAAAATTATCAGAAAATTGATATGGCAATCAGGGTTTATTTTAATACTAGTCTTATTCCTAACAAAATTTATCATAATTTTGTGTACTTTTTCTTCCACTGAGTCTCTATTATTATGTGATATAATATTCCCTTGCCTGTTTCAGTACTAAATAGAGATTTTATCTTCTCTTTTAGAAGGCTCTTGTACTGCCTTCACTCATAAGCACACGCACTCATACACAACAGAACTGTTGGTGAACATATTTTTCTGTGCTGCGGACTGCACACCCTGGATCCTCAAGCAATACTTCAGCCCTTTTTCTGTGATTAATGCCAAAGCTCTTGTTGAAGAGAGTTTAGATCCTATACAAACTAAAGGGCATGACTGAATGCAGTAAATCTGGTTCTTTCCCTAGCTCACACTCTTCTTACACTGGTGTAGCTCAGGCAACTCCTGATTTACACAGGTCCAGGAACAGTTAAGCCTACTGGAACTAACTTGCATTACTGTGGGTTTTCCAAACTAAACAAACGTGGTTAAACGCTGTTCTTATGAAAAGGTTTTACTTCAGGAAAAAATGAGATTTTCAAATACGAAAATCTGAAAAAAAAAAAAAAGTATATTTTTTTCCTGAAAACAACAGAAGTTCTATTAAAAATTGCTTCCTAAGGCTCGAAACTTTGACTCTAAATCAATGCTTTTTAATCTCTCTAATGTGCAAGTCAGGATAGAAAATCTTGCAAAGATTTTCTTTGTGGTTGCTGTTATTGATTCCTGAAGTCCTCATTGTACTGTGGGACTCTCTGTCCCACAGAGACCACAGAGATGCAGAAACACACTAAATCTAAACACACACACACACCCTCCCCCCAAAAAAAACAAACCTTATTTAAAAACCGCAACGAAAATAGAATTTAATGACCATCTTTTACCTTTAAAGCAAAGGTATCAACTAGGACACAGGGTTACAATTTCAGATAAAAATGAAAAGCTGGGGATTTTTTCCCATTTAAACTATTTTTAGCCAAAAAAGCCAAATGAGGGAAAACTCAAGAGACCCCTCCACATCAGTGCAGTCTGAGATGATCCAACACCCTTCAGCAATGGCAACCTCTTACAAGGTGTGTGGGAAATGTACACATTCCAGGAACAAAAGATCAAAACTCAGCAGTGTAATTTCTTCTACAAAGAACTAAACAGCAATAGCCAGGGTTTCTCTCTTGGCAGACACTGTGGTTTTACTTGTCCTTCTGCCTTTTCTGTTTCTTAGAATACTGAATCATTTATAAAGTAGTTCAATATCTTCAGTAGCACTTTTAAGTAGCTACCAATCCCTTCACCAAAACCAGACTGATGGGAATTTCAGTTACTATCTTTTCTCAGTCAAGAGATACAAACTGTAGGGCTGGTTCCATTTATAATGCTAGCAGTGGAAATATTGTCTCCTGCTTCAAATGAAATCAGAATCTGAGTAGCTGATGATCCTTTGTTGAGAAAATATGCTAAAATTTTAAGTCTTGCTATTACTTCATAAGGCTTCTTGGTGCTTAAGGGACACATGAGGGGAAACTGACCACTGAGGTCAATTGTAAAACCACCAGTATTTGAACTAAGCCAAATTTTACCCTAAGTTTTGGGGGACTCTAAATATTAAGCGTTACCTTGTAGTCAGCTCTATACCATTTTTAAGGACATATATGTATTTCAGTAACATTCAGTCTAAACATAAAAATGTTCCTTCGAAATACCTGTTAAACCTACTATTATGTAAATAGAAGATTTTCTACGTCTGGTATTACATGCAATTATATGAACTTTTTCATATAAATATTACATGTTCAAAGCAACTTCAAATAAACTATATTTTAATGCAAAGGGCATGTAAATATATACAAATAGATAAATGATCCTTGTTGCTTTAACCAAGCTGCTACACCTCATAATGTTCTTTTTATTATAGGGCTCAACTCAAAGATGCTAAGACCTCTCAATACTTAACATATAGCTATATATTATGTAGTACCAGATATTAAAAATTTAAATCCAAATACTAAACCCACTGATAGGATCTTGCCTCATAAAAAAGACACTTAATTTTACAGTGTCTGGAGCTGTGTGCTATTGAAAGTGCAAGCATTTTATAGTTTGAAACTATCATTTACTTACTAAAAATGATTTTAAAATGTCAATAGGGTTTGGATTTTTTTAGGGATGGCAAATGAGAGATAAAGTAAACAGGATGCAGAATGACTGTAGTGTTTGGAGTATTGACACTAAGGACAGGAGGTGTTACATAATAAAACACAGTCACAAACGATGTTTTCTTTCTTATAATGAGTGAAATCTGATAGAAATGCTGAAGGCAAATTATTCAGCCATAAATGTCATGCAGCCACTCAATGAAGATCTTCATTCAGCCTTGATAGTATCTTATTTATATTTACCCTTTGTATTTTAAACTTAGGGCTTTGCTCTCCAATTTTGACATGAAGAGGGTATTTTCCTTTGATACCTTTGCTCTTATTTTACTCTTATATCTTTACGCCCTGTTCTAGGTACACAACACAGGAATTTCTATGTTTAAGGAGCTGCAAGCAATGGTACATTTACTAGCAAAATAATAATTAAAAGAAAAGTCCTACATGCATCTGCAAAGTAAACGTTCACACTCCTTCCATTTGCCAAAAACAATGGGCACTCAATATGAACCGTATTTTACTCAGTGATTTATTTGTAGATGGGTTTTAGGAAACTGCTGAGTTTTTTCTAAGCTCCCTGTTCCTTGGTAAAGGTACTCAGGAATTTTGTGGTCTTGGAGTATGTACTTCCCCTTGTCCTTTTGCATTCTCCCTGTCTGACTGGCATGGTGAATTGCTAAATATGTTGCAAAGCAGCACTGTTCACACCCATGCTAAAACATAATCCCTTGCATAATTCCCCTCCTCTCCAGCAACAATTTCAAGAATTCACAAATAAATCACTGATTTTGTTTCAACAACAAAGCAGAGGCAAGTATCAAATACAAAGTGGACTCTGGGTCTCCCCTACCCCACAAAAAAAAACCCAAACCCAGTTCATCTTTGCACTTAATCCAGTAAAAATCTCCTCAGCATCACTTTCCCCACTCCCAAACTTAGTTGCCACCAGCTGCCTCTGGCAAGCACGTCCATCACCAAGCGTGATGCCAGCCACCCCCTCCCGCCGAGTGACACCTGGTACCCAGGACCACTCTTTCCTCTGTCCAGGACAACCCCACATTGCACCCCACCTCTGGAAGACATCCAAATAATGTCCTCCTCCACTCACCCAGCCTGGCAAAGAACAGAAGAGTGATGGCACCATGGTTGGCCACAGAGACATGTGGAGGACAGGGAGGAGAAGGCAGAGAAGAGAGGAGCCAGGGATGTGGCAGGGAGGGAGGGGAAGGAGGGAGATCCACTCAAACAGATGAAACTCCATGCAGGCCTGGCCTCCTATCCATCCCCTCCACAGAGCGATGGGGAGCGAGCTGGAATGGTACCTTACCTTCACTGCAGTCCTTGCCCCGGAAGCCCGTCTGGGAGCAGTCGCAGACAGCCTGGTCGTTGAGCACCGAGCAGACGCCTCCGTTGAGGCAGACATCCTCCCTGGCGCACAGGCGGCTCTGCTCATCGTCCAGCCGCACCTCCTGGCTCTCCACCGGTGACGCCTGCGTGTAGTTGACCCGGACATCCGTTATCCAGCCCTTGAAGGGCTCACGGTCCTTGACGGAGGAGAGCGTCAGCTTTAATGTCGCTGACCGCAGCTCCGGCGGGAGCCCCCCTAAGAAGAGGCCGCTGAAGACAGTCATGTCCCGCCGCTTGGACTTCACCTCCACCCATTTTGCCTCGGCCCTGTCAATGATCAACGTCGTGTTCTTGAAGTGGCGGCGGATGACAACAGCGTGCCAGAGGTTGTCATTGACCGCTGTGTCGGAGAGCAGGGTGGCGGGCTCAGCGCAGAAGATGGAGAAGCTGAGCTGCAGCCGCCCACCTTGGGTGAGGATGAGCTCCAGGAAGTCGCAGAAACCCTCATCATCAAAGTAGAGCACCAGCCCGCTGGAGCTGCGTGTCTTCATGTTGAAGCTCATCTCACTCTCGCAGCAGGCGTTCCACTTGGGGAAGCGGGTCCACTGGCCCTCCGCCCCAGGGAACTCCAGCCCACTGCCCAGCTCGGCCCAGCAGCCCAGCAGCAGGGCCAGCCAGAGCAGCAGGCAGCCCCCGCGCCGCACCAGCGCCGCACCCATCCTGCGCGGCCTGGGGCGGGCGAGTGGGGCGGCAGGGCCGGCAGGCGGCGGCGCGGGGGCCCCGGTGGCACACAGGGTAAAATCTTGCCGGGCACCGGCCGCAATGGGAAGTTCGGGCACGCTCACCCCCGCCCCGGGTGCGGGGGTCACTATGGGGGACTCCCCGGGGCGGGGGGTGACAGGCTGCGGGTGCCCCACGGGATGGGGTGGGGTGTGGGATAGGGTCCGGTGCCACCAGAGGGGACCCACGGTGGGGGTAAGGTGCCGTTGGGTCTCTTCACTGGTCAGCCGGGCTTAGCAAAAGGTGTCCAGGGGCAGGTGAGTCAGCAGAAATTTTCCCCAAAGCCAACATTACCAAAATGGGAGAAAAACCCAAAATCGGAGGCAAAACCCTTCTCCAAGTGGATCCACCAGCTTGGCAAGACCGTAACAATATCCCAGCACGAGTGCACCTCCTTTTACATCCTCTCCACCAGCTGTAGTTTCCCAGGAAGCCAATTACGGATCCCAGTGCTGCCTCCCTAGGATGGATCCTCTTGTCAGATCACGGACTGTCTGCCATGGTGCTAGAGCAGCGTCAGCAGACGACAGGATTCATCGCTCATGGTTTCCTGAGCTGCCTCAATCCCAATGGGGTTGAAACCCAGAAGCTGTCAAACAGCCGAGTGGCTACTTGACATGCAAAGCCTGACAGCTCCTCTTCTGTTTGCTTGCAAAAGGCCAAGGCTAAGATCCAGGGGGGTGATTTTCCTCTATTGTTTTTGTTTCTAATCTGCAAGGAATTGAAACAGAATAATAAGAAATGACGACTAATAACATGTGAAATCATAAAGTTGATCAATAGTGGACGTTTGTGATTAATTTTTCATCTCAGCTGTTGTTCGATGTTAGGAAAATGAACTGCTGCTGCAATTTTGGAGTTAGCAAGGAATCATAATAACTTGCAGAGCTAAACCTAAATCTTAGTATCAGATTTTATTATCACAAGGACAATGTCAAAAGGAAAAGGTGGTGCTTCTTCTGCAATTTACTGTAATAACTTATTTATGAAAATACCAGCACCTGTAAAGCTGTAGGGTCCTGTTAATGCAGATGATGCTCCCAAGCCCAATTCTAGCTCTTTCCAATACAGCTCAAAACCATACAGAGTGGACTGAGCTCCCAGCAGGAACTGGCAGGCTGCACTCTACATGGCACACCCACTGGTTTATTTTCATGGGGTGAGGAAGAATTTCAATGGTTTCTTAGAAGGCCTTTTGAAAATTTCCAACCACATTTTCCTCTGCCACCTGGTTTCTTTCCCCACTGATATTCTCTGTTATGGCAGGGAAAATCTGACTCAAGCCAGCTCTGATGTTGACATTATTCACAATGCAGACCGGCTAATCCCAGGTGCTAGCCCTCTGAAATGGGTTGCAGTATTTTATGCATGTTTACTCAGCTGCCCTTATTTAAGAGGACAACTCCTCATTTTAAAAATAATATATATGCCACAGTTCACTCTCTTCCTCTGAAGAGGTCTCTGCATTCAAAGCATTTCAGCAGAGAGGCTCCTCTCTCTGTTTTTCTCCCCCAAGCCGCTATATCTTTTCTGGAAGGTGTGCATTAGCAGATCTCTCCTGATGGAGGAGAGGATCTCCAACACCTTCCTCGCCCACACGTTCCCTTTCACCTCCTTCCCATTTCTTAGCCAGCAGCGCTTAGGCAGGCACAGTATTATGACCAGAGCTGCTGCCAAGCCCTTTGCTGGACTGGGATCTGGGGAGGGGGTGAGAGGGGAGACGAGCCTGCCAGGGCGAAACCTTCTTTCAAACAGGCACACACCTCAGCTGCCTGCACCTGACACGTTCAGAGCTGCTAAGTCACCTCCTACTCTGTCTTTATATTTAAATCCATCCCTCTGAATGTCAACACGATTATTTTTATTATCTGTCACATGCGAGGTGTGCAAAAGCAGCCAAAGGGAGGCGAGGAGAACCCCCAAACTTGGCGGGCAGAGGCCAGCCGTACCCAGCCCGCACCAGGCAGCACGGAGCCCCCGGGTTTGCATCCCCCTTTCCCCCGCAGGAGCTACCTCTCGCCCTCCAGCCGAGAGGCTCCCCGTTGCCGGCCGGTGGCTGCGGGCAGGGGCGACGCTCGCTTGCGGCGCCGGCGGCTCCGGCTTCAGCACCATGAACAGCTCCGCCCTGCGCGGCCCGGCGGGGCGGCGGCGGGGAGGCGAC
>JAOEHY010034044.1:0-20656 GCA_025447955.1 Psilopsiagon aurifrons | reverse complement strand
GGGCGGAAAGCTGCTTCTTGTGTCTGGGTGACGCGAATGCGTTTTTCTGGGGGGAAAACCACCCCATCCCCCAAAATCTCTATATTTACATGCAAGTCCTAGACGCTGGCAAAGTGTGCATCTGAAATTCAAGCCTTCGGACCATGTCTAACTGTGGTCCCCTTTCTGCAGACTGTTCCGTAGTTATCAGTCAGAATTTTTTTAACACCCCATACAACAATATTGGGGGGAAAAAAACCCAAAACAAAACCAAAAAACGCCCAAAACCATCAAGAGTAACAATAAAACCGAACAAAACCCCAAGTCACTCTCTCTCACACTCTTAGAAGTCCTCAGAGAACCACTCAGTAAAGTGAAGCTAAGTGGGGGAGCGTTGAAAAGGGAATAAAAAAACTAACCAAACAAAAAACAAAACCAAAACCAAAACAAACAAAAAAAAAAAACAAACAAAAAGACACCCAGTATTTTGGACAGGACAGAGATCTGTGTGACTGGGAAAATCTGCCTTTTTTTCCCTTCCTTTTTTTTCCCCCTTTTATTTTTCTTTTGCTCTGTTTAATCCTTTCACCAGGTCCTACCGTATAGCAAGGTGGAGCAAGACATGGCAGTGCCATAGTCAGAAGTAGAAGAGTTTAGGTGAGACAAACTGGAGACTTGGCTCTGCAGAGAGGACGGGCTGGCCGAGTGCTGTCCCATGTCTGGAGACTGCCCCGCACTGTTTGTCTGGTGGCTCTGATGCTGTCCGAGGCTGTTGCCATTGGTAGCCACCGTGATCGTTGTAGCAGCCTGCTGCTGATGGCTCTGGATAGCTGCTGTGGGTGTGTTGGAGCCTGCTTGGCAGGGCTTGCCATCCTTTACAAGCACTGGCACTGCCACCCTTCTGGGAGACTGCTGCTGCTGGCATGAGCCGTTCTCCTGTTGCATCTGCTGCTGTGCTGCCTTGTCTTTGGCCTGGCGTTTCATCTTGTAGCGGTGGTTCTGAAACCAGATTTTGACCTGAGTAGGGGTGAGATGTATCATGCTGGCTAAATGTTCTCTCTCCGGGGCGGAGAGGTATTTCTGCTGCTTGAAACGTCTCTCCAGCTCGTAAACCTGAGCTTGGGAAAAAAGGACCCTCCGTTTCCTCCGCGGCGTGCTTTGAAGCGGGGCCATGCTCTTGCTCACGTCTCCCAAAGAGCCGAGGCTGCCCATGCCGCCCATGTTCATGCCCGAGGACGGCGCCATGAAGCGGGAGACTGAAAGGGAGAAGGCGGCACGGTTTAGGCGGCTCGGCTCAACCCGGCCCGGCCCTGCCCGAGCGGGGCCCCGCGCTCCTGCGGCACCCACCGCTGCTCGCCCCCGAGGGGGGCCACAGCCCCCCGGCAGCCCAGCCCCGGCGGGGCCTCGGGGGGCCCAAGCTCCCAAACAACAACCCGCGTCCCCGGGGAGAACGGCGGGCGACAGCACCTCTCTTCGCCCGACCCAATCCCGGTGAATAAAAGCGACCGCTCGCCCCTTGCCCTGGCCGGGGGATGGCACCCGAGCAAGTACAGAGGTGACAGCGCGGCGGAAGCGCCCAGGGACAGGGGCTCCGCTGACGCCGGCAGGGGAGAACTCGCCCTCTCCCCCCCGCGCCACTCGAGACGCGGCTCCCTCGGCTCCGGCTTCCCCCCTCTCCCTCCCGGTGCCGGACGGCGCGCAGGCGGACGAGCACCGCCGTCTCCCTCCCGGGCCCCCATCTGTGCCGCTGTTGCCCCGCTGGACGGCGAGCCCCGAGCTCCCTCTCTGCGCCGCTGCGGGGTTTCCTACCCCCTTCCCCATGCAAAAGCAGCCCCGGGCGGTTGACATGAAACCAGCCGGGGTGAAGGGACCAGGCATGATCCTCGGGCAGAAGGAAGAATTGAGGGGGCGGCGGTGGGGGGGAGGACGCGATTTGGACAGACTTTTGCCCTTGTGCGGAGCCCCTGGCGTCCATCGCCAGCGGTGCTGCGGGCCAGGTGAGCGGCCACCCCCCGCCGCCCACCCAGCCGCGGGTTGACTTACTTGAGGAGAAGCGGGGGTCCGGGTTGGTGCCGTACCATCCTGTCGCCGAAGCGCTGTTCCGCATGGTGTCCTGGTAAGGCGGGAGCTCGCTCATGTTGCCCAGGTTCCCATTGCAGTAGCCCCCCATCGTGGCATGGGAGAGCTGGGGGACCCCTGCCGCTGTCATATGGTAGGCGGCAGTTACTGTTCCGTTGTGGCCCATGGGGTGCTGCTGCATGGCCGGTTGAGAAACCTGAGACTGTCTGTAGGCTGACAAGGGAGCCCCCAAGTTACTGCCCTCCATGCCCACTTTCTTGTAGCTTTCCTCCAAAGGACTCAAGATGTCAGACACTGAGAAAGGAGTCGTATGCTTTGGGCTCATCGACATGATTCGGCGGCTGGGGAAAAAAAAAAAAAAAAAAAAAAAGGAAGGGGAGGCAAATTTTTTTTTTTTTTTTTTTTTTTTTTTTTTTTTGCCAAATATTCTGGTGTTGCCTTAACGCCGATCTTGTTGGATGTACACGTAACCGAGTGGACGAAGTCCGCCTTAATTGGATTGAGTGGAGGCTCAGGGCTGCCTTTCGTTTGTTTTAGCCAGACGCCAGGTTTTAGGCTGCCACCAGAGGCGGGGCATAGGCACTAAAGCAACAAGACAATAGAAGCCTACATCTTGCCCAAGATAATTAGCTTACATGCTGATGACAAGGTAAACACCTTTAAGTTTTCCTTGTCAGGATTTTCTTTTTTTTTTTTTTTTTTCTTCTTTTTTTTTTTATGTCTTAAAAAATTGAGAGAGAGAGAGAAAGGGAAAAGGAGACAGACCCCGTGAGCACGACTTGCTGTATTTTTCTCGGGGGTGACAATATAGTGGATGGGAAATGGAAGGCAAGGCAAAATGACCCCCCTTTGGCTGGGTGAAAGGATTTAAAATAAGCTCCCGGGTGGCAAGGCTGACAGCCCAGCCTTTGTGAACGCTAGGGAGACGGGGCTGAATGCCGGTGAGCTGCAGGACCGAGTCCCCTTCACGAAGCCGGGGTGGCGGCAGCTCCGCTGCCTGGTAGCTCCCCCAGTGCTGCCGTCTCGTCCGGGCCGTGGTCCCACCGCTCAGCACTCCCCGCCCCGGCTTGTCCGGTTCCCCGGACGGCTGGTGACTGAACAGCTCCTGGGATTCAGCATCTCGAGAACATTTCCTGTATCTGCTAAGACCCCCAGGGCGAGACCCCCAGGGCGAGGATCGCTTGTCTCCCTAAAGCAATCAGTTCTGTTCACCTAGGGATATTTTAATTTCTTTTAAACTCAGGGAGGTGTGGAAGATGCAAGTTTCCAAAAACGACCAGTAAATTAATTGCCTGGGACGAGAGACTGTTGAAAAACAGTTTAGCGCGGAATGTTGCTCGTTATTCTCAAAGGAAAAGACTGCCACAGTCTCTCGTGGTCCCTCTGAACCTGAAGCTGCTTTCTAAGGTTATTTATACAGCATGGGAGCTGGATGGAGAAGACCTCTCAGGTCATCTGCTATGCGACCTTGCCAATGAATTCCCTGCAGTTTCGAATAAACTGCAATTTCTGGCACTTTCGGATCTGCTCCCGGATCCAGTGTAGAAACAAAAGCAAGATCCTTCACAGACGTCGTTGTTTTCCCCCTCCCAACCCTACCCCTCATAAAGGCAGCGGCTGCTAATGTCACTCGGGTTTCTGAAGAAAAACTCCCAAGTTGTCTAATGTCTCCAAAGCTTCTATTTCGGGGTGTTCCCGAGCAGGGGAGAGAAACATCCCCTGAGTGTTTCACACCCAGGCCTACGGCCCTGGCAAACCCAATTTAATACAGCAATTACCTGAATTATTAAGAAAATTACAGCGAAGGTACAGTTAACCCAGTGACTTCGAAGTGTCAAGTAACTATTTAGTAATGGCACTTGTAAATATGTTTGTGCTCGGCTGGTTCGTGCTTAAAAATGCAAAAGTGCACTTGCTACCCGGGAATAACTAAATATCTTTGTCTAAAGTGGCAGCATAAATAGCCGGTCGCTTTGTGACTGTGCTTGATATCAGTACATAAGGATCATTTTGCTTCAATTGGGAGGCTCTCATTCACTAGGCAAGAAACCGTTTAGGAGAAAGTAGGTTCCCGTATGAGAGTTAACATCCTTCAAGTGTAAGCCTCTGTCTTGATTGCACTTTAGAGCTCTGCAAGAGGTGAGCTTTTCCACAAAAATATAATCGGGGGAACTTTCCTTCAATCAGGCCTCCAGCTCTCCTACATCATCGCAGCCGCCTCTTTCGGTACCAGCTCTCTCGAGGCTGAACACCCCGAAGTGGGCTCGTTGTGAGTCTGCTGGGTCACCAAAGTCAGCGAAGGGGTACTCTGGGCTAGAAAGACTACTACATTTACCTCTTTTCTTTCCTCTTTTATTTCCAGATCTTCAGATCTTGCCTTTCCACATCCTGGAACATTTCTCACCCACATCCCGTAATTAGTGATTTTTAAACCCTTTCGGCTGGTGTTTTCAAAACGGTCTTTGGGTTTGTTCCTACAGAGAAAGACACTCGACCTTTCCTTGGTGGCTTGGTGTTATTTTTTCCTGCTCCTTTTTCCCAGGATTTTTGAGGACATCAGTTCCGTATCTGTTTTATTACCGTTAAAAAGGAGGGTGTGAATGGAGGGGGGGGGGGGGGAATACCACAAGATCCACCAAAATTACGCTGCGGTCGGCTCAGAGGTGAACGACAGCGGCTGATCGCCCAATTTGTGGGGCAGCGACTGCGTTTCTCCCCCCAGAGTGAGAGGTGGGGAGGCCCCAGAGGCGGCTCCGGCGGCGAGGAAGACGGGGGGGGGGAAGGGCCCCCGCCGCCCTCCAGCGCCTTCCCGGGGGCGCTGCCGGAACGACCCCGTTCACAGCCTGCTATGGCTGGGGGAGCATAGTTATCCTGGCGCTGGAATGAGCGTAGGTTAAACCGTCTCCGAAGCACTGCTCAGTTAAGAAGAACCTGGGAAATCTAGCCCTGGCTGCTCGAGGTCTCGTAAAGGGAAGTTAATACGAGAGCCCTTCATGCCCCCTTCGTGGGGAAGCGGGCTGGAATTCTCTGTGTAGCTTTGACCGCTTCTTTAGGAACACACCGACGCGAGAGGTCCTGACGGCACTTTTTAGCGCCTCTAGACCGAGCTAGCGAAAAGGAAGCAGGTCAACCTCTGTTTCCCCTTTCCCGCCCCAAACGGGATATACCGGGTGAGTCAAACCGCGGACAAATGGCCAGAAAACTGCTTCGCTGCTGCTCTTGTCCCTCTCCCTTCCCCTTCTCTTCGAAACCCTCCACCCAAGTTTGTCCTGCCAGGGATAGCTCCTTGCAGCCCCGGAAGGGTCCTGACTAGACTATCCCTGCTGATGTGGTCGTTTACCTGGTGCTGCTGCTTAGTAAAACGCTCGAGTTAAAAAGAAATGCTAAGGAGGAGAGCAAGGCAGATGAGATGCGTTTTGCCCGGTGGAAGCATTTTCATGAGAAAGACATGGTCTTCACCCCGTGTTTGCAGAAATGCGGTTACACGGACGTCCCTTCAATAGCTTCTGACCCCACACAATCCGTTTGATAACACTCGAGAGGTGGAAGAATGGGAGACTTTGTCAATCAAATGGTGCCAATCCCAATGGAAACGGTGCCACCAAGACCGCAGCGCGTTTCCTCATCAACTGGATTGCGGGGGCTGGGAACTCAAGGATCAGCTTTTGAAAGTGCGCACAGGGCTCTCCAAAGACAACAATGTCTTTTTTTATGCGAGCTGCTGTGCCTCCCCAGGGGGAATCGAATGTGCTCGGCAAGCCAGAGCTGCCGAAGGGCTCGGAGGGAGAGGGGAGGGTCTCACGCAACCGGCGGGCGAATACTTTCTCAATCAGAGGGACACTTTCTAGGCGTAACTTTTCTATACAAAGGCCTGAGGTGTTCCACTCTCTCCGCGGGCCTATTCACGGGTGAGCGGCTGGCACTCCTGCCCTACCCTGCCCAGCCCTGCCGCCCAGCTCCCGGGACAGAGGGGACGGCCCTGACTCAGCCCTACGGCCTGCCCTGCTGCAAGAGTGGGGCCAGCAGCTCCTAGAGAAGTCTGAGTTAAGGGGACAGGATCAGAGCAGGGACAGAACTCTGTTCTCCTGGTCAACAGCACAACTCTAACATTCATAGAGGTTTAAATTGCCTTCCCAAAGATCCGCGTCTGGAAAAGGGATACCACCGTGCAGCTTGCTGCAACTCTTTCCTCTCGGCCCACCCCTTAGCCAGCTCATAGAAACTTCATCACTGATTTCTTCTGCATGTCGACGTCATACACTTCCTGTCACCTTAGCCCCCCTCCCCAAATGGAAGATGTGCCCAGCATACTGCGCCCTGAGCCCACGCCAGGAGGGAGGGAAGGAAAGAGGGAGAGGAGGTTCCCGCAGTGAGCGAGAAGGGTGGCCCGATGCTGCCGCCACTGCAGGCGGCCATCAGGGTACTGGAAGCTGCTCAATATCTGAACAGCCCAAGCTGGGGTGTGTAGGGCAGGAGTCCTGCCCAGACACGCTCCCTAGGCACACAGCGTTTGGGGGGGGGACTCTTGCTGTGGCTCATAGGGACAATTCTATGGGACACCCCCCCCCCTCCCCGCACTAGTTATCTCTTTCGAGTGGGAGACACCCCTCAGTACACCGGTCGAAATCTCTGCCCCTTGCGTGGGAATCAAAGAAAACAAGCTAAGCCTTCAGAAACTAAAGCGCAAGTCCTCACCCCTCCGCAGCGCACGCACAGTTGCTCCTCCAGCTGCTCAGGGCATGGAGCATCTCGCATCTGGGGTTCTTCGGGGGCCGGGGCCTTTCTCACCCGTGACTGGCGGCCCCACTCGCGAGATCCCGTGCTCCTCGCAGCTCGTTTCCCTCCTTCACCAATTCCTGGCAGACGACTGAGCCCTCCTGCCCTAATCCTCAGACACCCCCCCCTCCCCCGCTTTTCCTTCTCCGTCCCGTTCCTGGCTAAGAGGACCAGGGTGGGGCCAGGTGCGGGGTGCCAGGGAAGGGCTACCGCCGCAGCCGTGCCAGGCGGGGGGGCCCGGACACGCCTCGGTCCGGAGGCCGCACCGCGCCCTCAGAGGCTGCTCTGCCTGGGGACCGGGACAGCGCTGGGCGCAGGCTCGAGAGCCCCAGTAGCCGGGGGTGGGTAGCAGCAGTGCTCCCGCCGATGTGTCTGAAGTGTCGTCTGACCCCCATCCCCATGCTGGTATTGTTAATATTAGCAATTGATATAATGTCCTCCACATCTGGCTTCTTTAGTGTTAGCGGACTGCCACCTCCGCAACACAATTACTATAAGTTTAAGATTCAGCATTGCCCCGAAGCATCTTTGATACATCCGAGCCAGGGGTGATTTCTGCTGGAAGATGGTTGCTGGGACAATTTGCCAAAAGTTGTTTTATAAAGATAGTGAAAAGTTTTACATAGATATAAACACATACATAAATAATTTTTATCAGTAGCTACCTACAAACGCAGTCCTGCCGGGATCCATCTATTTATATGATATTAGGTCTAGCTGTCAGTATATTACATTCGATAGTTCAGGAGTTATGTGCTTTTGTATGCACATCCAGAATGTCCCTGCACACATACACATAGGTGTGTGAGATGCATACCTCTGGCAGTGGGTATGCTTGAGTATATATTTACGCATACATTCACAGCCGTCAACCCTGTCGTCTCTAAGTGTTTCAAAAAGCAACTTAGCTTCTAAGAGGGTCACCTCGCAGCCCTCCCTTCCCCTACCCTCACCCTCCCCCGGCTCCGCCGGGGCTCAGGGAGGCTCCTTCCCTGGCAGCTGTTCCTCCAGGCCCGAGGCCGCGCCGGCGCCGGGCTAAGGGGCTATCGGCTCCGAGGTCCCGGTTGGGGCTGGACGCGGAGGGGACCGACACGTGTGTGCCTGTGGATGCAGGGTGAGCGTTTGATTTACCGCGGCCGTTCTCGGCAGCAGGCTTCAGCGTGGCCGGGAAGAGGGCGCGTTGCTCAATGCCCCCTGCTTTGATCTGGAAGACAAACCCCTTGCTCCCGGCCTGCTCCTTCGAGGGGCCGGGGGAGCTGCAGCCTGCGCTGGGCTCTCTGTAGGGAGAGGTCTCTGCGCCCTTTCGCGCCCTCGGGGCTCTGAGGCCGGCGCACGGCCTCGGGCCGGGCCCGCGGGTCCCGCGGAGCTGGAGGCCAGGCGTCGGAGCGCTCCCCCATGCCCGCCGGGAGGACGTGCGCTGGCGGGAAGGCGACCTTTCCCCCTCGACCTTTCCCTGGGGGTAACCAAAGCTCCCTTTTATTTTCAGTGTCACTTCGGAGTTTGCCCTTTGTTCCCCTCTACCTCTCGCTTCCAGGGATACTGGCGACTCCCCGCTGGCTCGGGGAGGGGCGAGCGGCTGCAAAGATACCTCATTTAAAAACGACAATGAAGCCCTTTCGACCAGCACGGGTGGTACCCAAGCTTTATTTTCGTGCTGGGGGGAAGGGAATTGTTTGCTTTGCTTTTATTTTCACAGCAAAAGTCGAGGGAAGTTACCGGAGGGCTGCGAGGAGTCCCCGTCCTTCCTTGTTTCCTTTTTGCCCCAGGGTACCGGGCCGCGCCACTCAGCCGAAGGCCGGCATACCAGCCGCCATCCCCACGACAGCCTGGGAACCCGCGTAAAATGAGCGGCTACAAGAGGATCTGTCCACAGCCACCCTGCTGTCACTGACTTTGGAGTGACCGAGCGCTCCGGTCATTGTCCCTAAATCCTCCTCTGCATTTCCTCTTCTCTCCAGTCTCTGACTTGGTCTGAGTTCCCCCGGGGGCTTTTATTCGGAAGGAAGCAGTCCGCTGCCTCGTTGTACCTTTGGCTTTGTTTTCTTCTCCCTTTGGCAAGGGCAACCGCTGCAAGTGGGGGCGCTGCATTTTAGCTCCAGCGGCTCCGGCCCCCAGCTGTGCCCGCGGAAGAACGCTCCGAGGCCGGACTCCGCAGGCCTTGGGGAAAAGGCGGCCGACCCGCAGCAGCCTCCGCTGGCCGCCGGGGGAAGTGCAGCGCAAGGCCGGGGGAGCGACGGCTGGTGGGCTCCCCTGGTCCCGCTGGCCTTCTGCGACTGCTGCTCAACCAGGACAAAAACGGATACACGAGGAAACGGAATGAGATCTTGCTTAGTCGTCATCGTAGGAGACAGATGTAATTACGTGGATAGTCGCCCCTCCTGACTGCGCATTGCTCCAGATCTAGAGGGAAGGGTTAGATTCTTTTAATGTTACTGTAGCTCCTCCTCAACACCCTCCATTAGACTTATCTGAGCGGGATTCTTCCCCGTCTCTGGGAACATATCTGAAATTTGCCTGTTACTGGATCAAGAGAAGCTGTTTAATAATTTGTGCTCATTCTAAGTGTTTGCTTTTGAGCACCACAGTCAAACAGTTTCAAATTGTACTCTTGACAGTTCATGGTCACATACACAAAAGATTCTTGCTCAAAAACCGCCTGTTGGGTGTGACTCTGCCTTTTCTCTACCAGCTTCCCACCCTTGAGACTGTACATCCCATAAGGGCTGAGCTTACTGTCCAATCTGCAAGAGCAGCTTGATGCTGGTGCTCTTGTCCGAGTGTGGGGAGTGAATCTGCTGAGCCATTGGGGGCTGAAGTACTCAGATGTAGAGCTGAGGCAAGTAAGTGAGATGGCCTGGTAGGGCCAGACTGACACAACAGGCCACAGTGAGTGGCAGGCGGATTTGTTTGTTTCTCATGTGGGCCTTAAAATCAACATTTCCCCTTGAGTCTTAACAAAAAAACCCTCTCAATTCACTCTGCCTTGATTTTCTTCTGTTCCTTCCATGGGAGAGAGAATACAGATTTCCTAGGCAAAAAGAACCATTTTAGAAGCCCAAAGGCAATTCTAGGGATGTTTCAGAAGTCTCCTTTTCAACTCATGGGAACCAGAGTCTCTGGAAAGATCATGCCCTCAGTCTGGCTAGTACAACTGATAGGTCTAGTTAAAAGCTGATATAAAAAGCTGCAGCACAAAGGAAGCCATTTGTAGGGAAACTCAACAATGAACTTTATTGGTCCTGCTACCAAACCCATTAAAAAAGCTATGCACTCTGCAGCATTGTTTCCAGGTCTGGGTTTTGTTAACCAGCTACTGACATATATATGGCCCAGGATGCTGATATAGCAGGTGCATTCCTCTTGACAGGAAAGGATTCAGTTCGGTTGCCAGTTTCATCTCATTCAGTTTCTAGGTACCACACTTTCAAGAGTTTCCTATTGTAAATAGGGTCTCTAAGATTCATTGTACAGTGAGCTGTATGCATGACATACATGTCAGGGATGCTCTGCCATGAGATCTGTGTGCCACAGAAGGAATTTGACTATTCTGACAACAGCTCACATCACCTTTAAGGCAATAGAGAGACATCCTGGAGGCCAGATCAGGCTCCATCATTTGGACTACCCTGCAATGCTGTATCTTTGAAAGAGTGTTGCAAAGCCAGCGTACGTGGCTCACTCACTCCATCACCGGTGGCTGTATTGCCATGTGTAGCTACGGAAGCAGAACCTTTCTATTTTCTGCAAGAAATGGAGATGACGGTTACTGTATTACAGCTGTCTGCAGTACTGAATTGCTACCGGGAACAGTGGGTGCAATGGGTGTTGTTTGTTTCATTTGTTTTTCACTCTTTGACATTCACTCTGCCAAATACTTTTGTTAATATGAGCTGCACAGTGCACAGTATGGATCTGCCAGGATACTCTTGCCAAGGAAGGTGAAAGTGAAGCAAATGTTTCATCAAAGTGTTTCACCTTTTCCTACTTCCAAGAAGAATGGGTAACTTGGCAAAGAAAGTATACAGTTGGGAAGAGACTTTTTACCCACTCCTGCAGTTACATGAGGAACAGAACTGCTCCTAAATGAGCTTCTTTTATTGTAATCAACTTATACCCTCATTTTCATCTATTTCCCTCAGCAGCAACCTCTTTTCACTTTGGACATTTTGTTGATCTGTTGATTAGGATTCTTTGGCTCTCCTATTACTAGGGTATGGGTAGCGTGGTTCCACTTGCAAATGAATGCTGATCAAAACCTTTTACAAGCATGACAAAAGATTTGCTCAGCCTTGCAGAAGTTCAGCTTGAGGATCAACTGGGTTGACCAAGAGTTGGAAAACAAAAACAAAGTGTATTTGTATTGTAACCCAAAAAATGCACCCAAGGAATTTCTAAAGGTCCAGAATAATTCTATCTTTGCATTAGAACAGCATTTTCTATTCAAACAAAAAGCTTAAAACATATGCTAAAACAAGTCCTTGTTAGCAGCTCAATATTATGTTTCCCCAGACATCAGTCATTATTAGCATTCTAGTGCATAAGAGACTCCATGTAACAAGGACTATCTTCTAAATGACTTTGGATGATAGACATAATGAAGTTAAAAATTTCACTCATCTTTGTCCTGTCATAAATGAAAGCACATATTATACTCATTCAAAAAATAGCTAACCATAGAGTTAGGTTCAAGTTACATTTTCAGTGTAGAAATGTTTATGCTGAAAAAGCCTAGATACTTTCTTAGAAGTAGTTTAATGATGCAAAATGGTCCATTAATGGATTTTTACTACTGTTCAATTTTTTAAATAATGTCCTTTATAATTATTTGTTTCATCATTCCTTTATGTGCCTTGCTTATTTCAAATTCCAGGGAAAGAAGACTGCTAAGCTGATATAATGAGATAATATCCTTCACTGGCATAAGTAAGGCTATGAGATGGACTGCTACCCACATGGTAATTATACATGCTTCATTTCCACAACTGGAATCAGAATGAATACTCTACAGCATTTTACTGTCTCTGAATCACATTAACTGAAAAAAACCCCAACTGAGTAACTTGTTTACATACTAGTACCGGAGGAAGCAACCTGAGATGGTTGTCCTTGAGTTTGTGGAGTCAAGCTCATTCAGTGAGCACTTAACACAAGACTAAGGAGGAAAGCCATTTTGCCATCTACATACAATATTTGCTGTGCCGGCTCAGGCACCTCATAGGGATGCCAGCTTCAGGTTCTATATGCTCTGGCAAGCTGCCAGAAGGCAGAGAGGGCATTAGAGATTGGTCCAGGTGTCAGAGACAAGACTTACAGGTGAATAAACTTGATGCTTCCATCCCTTCTCTGTGGGATCTCAAAATACTCCATGGATATTAACAGTCTTAGGGTGAGGAAGGAAGCATTTTATGCTTACTTTGAGATGGCATAAGAAGCAAAGATTTATCTCATGGTCATATGGGAAATAGGTGAGTCCAATGCAATCCATGTGCCCTTTTAGAAATCTGTTTTGACAAATGAATGGAGTCAAATCTGCCTGCTGCCTGTCTGGCCTCACTGACCTCTCTGGCAGCACAGCCAGCAGATTGCTGTCAAGGCATAGAGACGCGGTTTCTGGTAAAAAGCACATGCACAGTCAGAGCCGCTTGATGCTCAGACAAATGAAGCCCCAGTGGTCCCTGTGCCTGTACTGAGCACAGAGCAGCTAAAAAAAGGTCAAGAGCAAAAACACGGAGGTGACCCCGCAGCTCCACAGTTCTTCCTCGTGGGGCTGCAAACAGGGCTGCCGGCTGTGCTTCAGCAGCACATAAAGCTCTGCCATCGCCGGCAGGCAGGGGTCCGTCCTGCCACTTTGCCACCTGTGGCCCAGGACTCCCTCAGAGAGAGAAATAAGTATTACATTTAGATTCAGTGAGAAGAGTCTCTGGTTCTTACAGCCTTTAAAGCTTGCACTGCAAAACCTATCAAAGAGTACTTGCTTTTCATTATTGCATTTTGGTGCTTTTTCAGTAAAAAAGCTTTGTCCTGAATGCAGCCTGGAAACATCAAATGGACATACATATTACATGAAGCAGGGGTTTCCAAACAGATCTTGCTTTGGTTACTGCTTGCTGCAGCAACTCTTGATGCTGACAGGGATGGCAGCCAGAGCTCTTAGTTTCAGCTGTGACCAGGGCTCCCGACAGGCTGCCAGCACTGACTTTGTACCAGCACTGTGACTTTGCCTATCTCACCTCCGGCTCCTCAGCCTTTCATCAAACCTTCCCCAGCACTAGGATGCCAACCATAACCTTCCTAATCTTTCCCCATCCGCACTGTCTTTTTTTCCTCTCCTCTTCCTCTTATCCCGGTTTCAGGAGCTGATCAGCAGTGGCAGTGTACTGGTAGGAACTGACTTTGGTGGCAGAGGCTGTGGGACAGCTTGTGTGCAGGTACCAGCCTCACAGCTGAGCACCTTTCTACATGACACAGAGCAGTCTGAGTGCCAGCAGTGCTACGCAAGCTGCAGGATCTTCATGCCTAGGAAAACTGTGAATTACAAAACCCCAATCACTTCAGCGGAAAGAAATAAAAAGTATGTGTGAAATGTTTGTACCTCTACAAAATTCCATCTTTCTGTAGAAACTTATAAAGGAACTCCGGATGCTCAGCTCCCCATGGCCTGTTTCTTGCAAGGCATAATGCTTTGCCAAATGTGCACTCCCTTGAGCTGATGGGCTTCTCTAAATTTTCATTTTCTAAGTCATCATGTATCTTGCATCTATAAAAAATGGCTAGGACTTTGCCATCCCCTCAATATGCATGTCATCCCTTTATAAAGCTTGAAAATATTTTTCCTCTGGTACTTATTCATTTTGCTGTGCTGTATATCCAATTAGACTATTCTGCTGCAGATTCAGATATGAGAAAAGTTCCACCTCCCTTGCACACAGCTCCATTTCTCTTCAGTTTCATTTCCCTCAGGGTCACTGTTAGGTGATGATATGCAGTAATGTCCCTAGTGAGGTGCTGTTTCCATTAGCTTTCCTCTTCAGAGGTGGTCAGAGGTCTGAATTCTTACATGATTTGGTTTCTTGGCTACTTAGAAAATAAGGTTTAGCTTTGATCCCTGTTCTACACAGAAATGCTTTGTTTTCAGGTATTACTTCCTTTTCTAATAGAACAGTGTCTCTTACCTCTGGTTTTAAAACAAAAAGTATGTTTTGATGGATTATTTTTTTAAACAGCATTCAATACAATTTATATAAAAATGGTTATTAAAAGAGGAAGAAATCACATGGCAGAACATAGTATGCGCATTCATACGTGCCTGTTAAACACGTGACAGAAAATGCTCTCAGGTGCATCTACATGAAATGCAGTGAGAAAGCAAAAAAATACCTCCTCCCATGGAGCACAGTGTTTTTTGTAAATGGGTAAATGTATAAGCACCATACTAAAATGATGCAGTCAGTTCAGTAGATGTAATCAAACATGATCCAACATCCAGTATACTTTCGGTTATGCTATTTTGGAAACTGTCCTTGGGGGATGAGAGGGGATGACAGACCAAGTACAGGGTTCCAATTCTTCTGTTAATGAAGCATCATTTGAGAGTTCATATTCTTTAGAGCATTGAGATGTTGTTTGGGTTTTTTTCTGATCATGAAATTCTGACACGTGGTGGCATTTCAGTGTCTTGCTGCACTTTACTTTATAAAAGTAGTTATTCCCTTAATTTTACTAGGTAGCCTTATATTGACCCTTCACAACACTTGAGATCCATAGTACAGCTTTGTGAGAGAAGCTGGAGACAAATGGCCTTGTACTTCATCTTGAAGGACCTTGACTAAACTGTTGTGGAAGTGAGTTTGAAGACATGTTAGGGCTAGTATCTCAGGGGAATCTGTGATCCAGAACTTTGGAGGAGGGGTTTGGACATGCAGTATCTATTACTAGAAAAGCAGAATTATTGCTTATATAATCAAACCCCTAAATAAGCCCCAGAGCTGAGGTGATTTTCAATCACCACTCCTATTTCTTTAATCTGGGTCATTTTTCTGTATTTCCATTGTTTATTTCTTGCAGTTATCTACATTCAACTAGGTAAAGAGTCATCTATTATACTGCAATTAAGTCTGGCAAGTTTAAAGCTAGACTACACTGTGTCGTTTTCAGCAAGTTTGGGTTTTTTTTTTCTTTTTTCCTGACTTGGCATCTTTTCTTTCCTGAGCAAATATAATAGAAACTCCTTAGGGGTGTTGCTTGCCCACAGTTTTCTCTGTCCTTCAGACAGGGCACCATTTCCCAGCTTTATTGTTGCTTACAGTCTGATGTCATCAGAAGTCAAATTTTCTCACCCACAAATCTTCTTTTTTCTGTTTTAGTACAGAAGCAAAGAAAGTATCAATTTTTTATTTTTTTTCCCAGAGACAGAAATTTCACCAGAACTCCTGATGTGTTGATAAATGGTCTGGATTCAAGAGAAATATCAAATTCTTCTGTGAGAGAGAAATTTCATTTTGCAATCACATCAAATTGAAATTAAAAACCCCAGTTGCCCTGAATTATTGAAATTGTTTTGAGCAACTAAAAGTCTATGAGAAAACCTATTAGTCTGCTTCTTTCTAGGCAGGTGAAACCCGGTGGTAAGAAACCTCTCAAAATGTACATCTGAACATCAAATATTTGGTGGAAGCCTGCTTCATCACACAAGCTAAGTAGTTGACATAAACTTTTCCTTCCTGTATGAGTAAGTGGTGTTAATTAATGTAGTTTAGCAGAGTGATAAACCAGAATGGAAAATGGATATGAGGAAGAAATTCTTTAATGTAAGTGTCGTGAAGCACTGGAATGGGTTGCCCAGGGAAGTTGTGAATGCTCCATCGCTGGTGGTGTTCAAGGACAGGTTCGACATAGCCTTGGGTGACATGGTTTAGTGTGAGGTGCCCCTGCCCATGTCAGGGGGGTTGGAACTAGATGATCTTGAGGTCCTTTCCAACCCTAACTATTCTATGATTCTGTGATAAAATCAGTCATGTTATCACCACAGCAGGAGTAAACAGGCCTTATATAGGAATGTTATAACTGCTTTCCAGGCACTAAAAGTTGTCTGACTTTCCTTTGCAAATCAATGTCTACATTTGTTACCTATCTGAGAAGGGCTTCCTCCTTAGCTATTAGGGAGTTTTGTACCCAAAGGGCAGCATGGCTTAGATTCCTGCCCTAGAAGTCAGACAACTGGGAATGGAGGTAGTTGGAAAACAGCTAGAATCAAATTTTAGGCTGCAGCTATAGATACTACCTGCTACCTACCTGCATTTATGAACAACGCTACAATCTAGACTGCAAAACTCTTGAGCACTACTGAGTCTGGTCCAGCCATATTGTTTCACTGCATTACAAAGCCTTCAGATAATCATTACACTGAACTGACTACATTATTCATCACTGTTATGGCAAAACTGACACACTGCCAAAGGCAACAGTCCTGCTTATCCTAGCTGGGCAATAGCCCTTTGTTTTCTAGAGGGATATGTCTGACTTGTGAAGTCATCTGTGATACAGCCCCAGAAACTGGTGGTATTACAAGGCTCAGTTAGAAAATGTGGATGCCTTTGCTCTAGTAGACCTGAGGATGTGGGTCTTGGGATTTTTTTTAACATATTAATTTCTCTCTACTAGTTTAAAAATAATTTATTAAAAAAATAGTAGTGTTTTCTTTGTAATTCCTCCAAGTATATGTGTTTCCCTCAGTCATTTTTATAGTATCATTGAAATTTACTTTAAAGATGCTTTTCCATAATGCTTGGTCATTAATAGAGGATCAGAATGCCTCTAGCATTTTGGTCTTATTGAAAAATAAAATCCAGTTTCTCCATATAAGGCACATATATTACCCTTTTATTTGATTAACTAGACCATTTACTATCATTTTCAAGCAGAGCAGTGTGGAATAGTTAGGATAAGACAACACATAGCCACACTGTAATCTGTCATAAAACATCTGCTGTTTTAAATTTATTAGTGCAGTATAAAGCTCCTTTGTTTCTTATTTTCAAGTCAACCGTTCCAGAGACAGAAAGGTAAACATCTCCTCTCTGTTTTTTTTGATAGGAAATGTTTTTTACCAAGTTTTACAATGGGCATTATGTTTTGTACATTATATTCTTTCTCTTTGGATTAGTCATCTAAATGAATACTAGGTAAGGCTCTTCACTTTCAAACCTTCCTGCCTTTATGTGCCACAAAACTACCTGTTGTATAGAGTTGTGTAGAGAAAGGGTAGAGAACTGGTAGTGGTCACCACTGAAACTGAAGTGATCATTCTTTTTGCTTCTTTCTTTAACTTCAAACACAACTCATCAAATCAATATTAACAGTGTATAGTTACATCTGATATAAGCTTTTGATTGGCTCCAGATGAGGTGTCTGCTATTTGTATCCATTCACCTTTATTCCAACTCAGTTGCTCTCAGAGAGCTGGTGAAACTGGTCATAAACAGCTTTTTCTTCCTCTCACATAGCCAGAGAGGCATGCAACAAGGGGAGAAGGTGGTATGGCTAACACTCAGACAGCAGTCTGATGAAATGCAACTTGCAGCAGAGGCTACCATGAGGACTTAGGGGAGGATGCTCCTTTGCTTTGGTGTTTGAGGAGCCAAGATTTTCCTGGTGCATTGAGAGAAAATATGCTTTTTCAACTGGTCTGGGACTTGATTAGATGTGGCTGAAGCTTTACCTGAGTGTTTGAATGCAACACTGAAAAAAAATTCATCTCTAGTATCCACTTAGATGATAAAGTCCCTCTCAAAGTGATTGTATGAGAGAGGAACACAGGAGCTTTATACTTTTAAATATTCTATATTCACTCATTTCTTTCAAGGTTAGTTTCTTTCTGGTAATCATTTCTTTAAAATTCATTCTTGCCACGTCTCATTTCTTTTCGACATCATGTGCTTCATTTTTCTTTTCAGAAAAGGGCAGGTTTCCTTACTTTCCATCCATGTGCATAGCAGTGTCAAAGGGCTAGAGTATGAAGGGTATGTGGCTGTAATAAAACTGTATCAACTTCAGTAGTTACTCCAGGAGTACTTGAGAGAAAAGTCAGGGACAAGATATTTTTAACAAAGCAAAGCCTATTGTCACAATTGTTTAAAGCTTTGTGGTACAATGTAGGATGTGTCAGACAATGTTCATTTTTAAAAAAGTACTTTTTTATTGTTTGCAACCTCCTGTTAGCTGAGAACTTTGATAATATGCTGGATTTCTTCTTCTTATCATCCAGTTTTGCAATTCTTTTCTCCACTAGCCCAGATTAAGTAACTCTTCTGAATCACTGCATCTGATAGTTCTGATGGTCTCCTGTGACTGCCTAATTTATTTGGGTACAGATGAATCATAAGCAAGAGAAAACAAACTTGAACTCTGCCATTTTCACTTGCTCAAATATATAATTTTAATGAGGAGTAAATGTGCTAGAAAATGCAGTATATTATACTTCATTATATTATTCACATATGAATTGCACAAAATAACAGGATTAAGCAGACAACTTGGCTGAGTTGTCTCCTTTTTAAATGGAGTAGAGGACCATGCTTCCTGCGGGAATCTGAATGAGCTTATTAGCCCTAAAGGCTAGTGCCTTCACCCCATTGTGCCTGTTAGCACCTCACTTCTTCACTGGCCCCTTTTGAGACATGCTTTGCTGAAGATGATATACTACTGGCTGGAGCAGGGGCAACCTGAGCCCAGCACAACAGACCCTCTGTTAGACAACACCATCATGGTCACCCAAGCATGTGTCTCAGTTGTGGTTTACACCCAGTAGTATACCTGCAGCAGCGGAGGTTTGATTCTTCCTTCTGTAATGCTTTATCTTGTTTTGAATGGGTTTTCATCTCTTTTCCTGAGGCTTCTCCCCTCCTTCAGTTTTTCCAGTGTTAAAACTAGGTGGTTTTGTTTTTTCTTTCTATTGCAAGCTGCTGCCTTTATTCACATATTTTGCTATTACATCACTTTTAATGATGAATACTCGGTCACATTTTTGTGCTACAGATATCCTCTTTTGCCCTGTTTTACACAGCTATGTGGTACAGAGTTCACTCTATAGGAATATTGCATTCCCTGTACTGCCTATGAAAAACAGCTTACATAGCTGTCTCTGAATAGGAATCTGTATATTGATATATCCAAGTAGGTGTGTTGAACATAGTTCTTTTGGCCATCACCAGCATTCTTGCACGTTAACTGCTGGGGAGCACAGTAATGTTTTTAAATTCTCTTTCTGAGTGGTACTGCCTAGGCAGCTGAATGCTGGGCTGTCCTTTCTCTCTGCTCATCTATGTCTCTTTGCTCAAGACTGAAACTCACTCCCTTTTCTTACATGACTGTATTCAAAGCTTCCTTGCCTCTTTCCCTCCATCACTTTCCACTTCCCCACCCCCCCATTTAGTAGCAATGTAGCTTTTGAAATTATATCCATTGGTGTGGTATATTGCTATGAATATTCACATCTGTCTTCCCTGCCCGTCTCTTACTCATAGATTGAAATAAAAATAGAAAATTAAGAAACAAGGTTAATTTCCTGAGTTTGTACTTCTTAATTAGGACATTTTTTTTCTAGCTTAGATGGCTGTCCTGCTGCTCATAGCATCAGTAAGGTAGCTACTGTATTTCCTTAGTCATGTAGTGTGAAAAGCGTTTGTTGGATAGCACATTTCAGTGAGCACTTTCTGTCCACTGCTAATGTATGCATCATCAATGAGGAAAATAGGATTCATTATCCCCATTGGATAGCCTTGTTCTGGGCTTTCCTCTCTTCCTTCAGATTCTGCACCTTCTGATTTCCCTAGATCAATTTTGTGTTTTTATTTCTGTCTCCCAAGGCTCTTTTAGTCCCTTCATATTATTATACATCTACATAACAGGGTTTCTGCAGTGAAGGATGGGAACATTTCCCAGGGAAGAATCATCTGCAAATGCCATCAGTGTGTTTCTAATCTTCTTTATTATTAATCACACTAAAGATATTAAATAAAATCAGAGCTAGCTTCAGTCTCTGTAAGAACCCTGTAAGTACCTTTCCCAGCTTGTCACATTAGTGCTGATCATTTCAGTTCAGTAGCTAACTTGTAACTGATGTGTTAGTGCTCTTGAAGGAAATTAATCTAACAAACACGATTCTAGACCTTCTGAAAGCTAGGGTGATATTTGTTTTAAAAAAACTGACTGCAGTCCTTCATGCTCCTTTTCCCACTGATTTCACTCCCTGGTGTTCTCATATACACATATTCACAAGCACTTAGTCGGTCCCCAGGATCACTTGTGTATGACCAGGAAGATAAAGACTAGGTACTGAGTCCTCACTACATCTTTTATGTTCCTTTTTGCTGGTGACAATAGGCAAGATTTTGGATAGGACTTTTATACCTTTTAGGTGTCAAACTTATTACTTCATGATCCATTGACTCCAAATCTTGCTTGCCTCATCTTTTGTATATCTAAAGTTGATATCTGTTGCCTCTGATAGTCTTTAGGGCTACAGCCCACCTTCACACTGGAATAGTGGTGAAAGGAAAGACCCATGTTATGTACAGTAAAATTTTTTACCCCCCTCTCCTGCCACCAGACATCTGTGCTGTGGCCTTACACAGGAGCACAGACCTTCAAGACTTCATGTAAAAATCACATTCCTCAAAGTGTACCAGTTTGATTGCAGCTGATCATGTCCTTTGTTACCAACACAAGCACCTCAAGTATTGTTATAGATCTGTAAGTATGGCTACTCACAGGGAATTTTCAAAGTTGCCTAAGCAGTCATTCAAGAAATTTCATTTTCTTCCCC
>JAOEHY010034043.1:0-23534 GCA_025447955.1 Psilopsiagon aurifrons | reverse complement strand
GTGGGGGCCTCGGGGGCGGAGGGGGTGCTGAGTCGACCCGTCGGCGTCCGTTTTCCGTTGCGGGTTGCGCTGTCCCCGCCAGGCTTCCCCGGTCAGCCAGCCTGTCTCCGGGTACCCGCAGCTTTGCCCGTGGGGGTCTGCGTGTGCGAAGCGGTCGGGCCCACGGTGTGCACCTCCAGATGCCTGAAGTGGTGTTGCACTGAGAGACACTGCTTCTGCGGTTCCGGGGCCTGTTGGCTTCGAGTGGCGGGGAAGCCTTCTGTATACTGAGGGGCTTCCAGGGGCTGTGGCCCTGCTTGCTGCCCCCACAGTCCGCACCTTGATTTAGTGATATCAGAACAGCGGAGATCGGTCTCAGGGTGATGCCACCCAAACAAATCCGTAATCAAGACAATGCAGCCTCAGCGTAATCGGGAGGATCATCTTCCTCCCAGCCGTATCAAAGCTGCCTGGTCTTCAGATGCTCTTTATTGCTTCTTTATTATTCCCTGCAAGTGCTCTCCAACACGGTGTTTAAGTATTGTGCTGGTTAAACCCAGACCCCACTAATGCTTTAACCTGGGCCATCGTGCAGAGGCTGAGTCAAAACACCAGCCCCAGTGGCATGGTACCTTAGTACCGACATCCACTTTGGGGAAATTCTGCCATGCAGCTTGAGATGCTATCAACCTGTATGGTGACTGTGCTGCCTTGCACTTACATCTGGTTTATTCTCGTGCAAGACCTGTCACCCCCCCTACCAATCCATATCCCATTGCCTTATATTAACATTCAATTATCCTTCCAGAGAAGAATGATTTTCATTCAGCTTTCACCTTCACAATGATACTCCTACTGCTGTTTCTCCTCCTGATCATCACTTCAGTACATTCCTGCTTTGTCATCCCAGAGCAGGGGTGAGCATGTGTGCTACTTCGGTGCTCTGCATTGTGCCAGCTCACGATTAGAGATGAAGCTACAAACACTGTCAAGGGCTCTCCGTGATTATCTGTGAAGTTCTGCCTTTTCCTGCCAGCTAGTTCAGGGAACTCAGTACATCTCATGAATGAACGTACACAATGATTTACTAGCGCTGTTACCTGGCAGCGAGCAATAAACGTACCAGTGCACTCTGCAGTGGGATTTGTATAGATTTCTGCTGTGATGCAGAGGCATTTCTGATTTTGCCTGGTAGGAGATGGTAACTATCTACATGGAAATTAACTGGGGAGGGGGAAGGCAAAAAGATAAACAGTGTTGTTTAGAAAATGACCATTTCCTAATTTTTGTTATCTGGGATGACAGTTGTCCTAGAGGCACAGCTTACAAAGCTGCCACAAAAGCAGCACGCTGGGAGTCATGTGCTGCAACATGCAGTCGAAACCCAAGGAAGTGACAGTATGCTTTTCTCTGTGTGTCCTCTAAATTCAGTGCACTAATTCTAATTAAACAAAGACACAATACACTCGCAACTGTAATGGTGAGCAGCACACCCTGTCCTGGCTTGCACCTCACCAGGGCACCTTGCCCATGGAGCATCAGCCAGCGCAGGACTTGGCCCAGGACCATGAGTGATGCTGAAGGTGTGGATTCCCGCTCCACAGGTGCCAGGGAGGGTTATCCAAGGAACAGGTGAGAATTTCATATAAATCTTTTGTTAAAAAGTCTAAAATTCTTGCAGTATCCTTATTAAAGTTCTAAAATCCTGGACAGTTCCTGGGAGTTAATAATAATGTTACTGTCAATAGTGAAGGAATTAGTAGTATGTACTTTGCCTGATGTCTTTTATCTAAGACTATCACAATTCTTGGAAAGATTAATCAGTTAATTAAGCTGCTGTGAGATAAAGGAGCCTTGGACTATCACAGATAACAGATGAGGGTCAGGGCATTGAAGACAATCTCTAGCCAGGGATCCTTCACTCTTGCAGCAGTGGATTACCAGCTGTGCTGAGCAGTAGCCATTCCCCAGGCTCCTGTTGTGGAGTAGGGTGCCTGAAGCCGAGCACTCCAAACCAGGAATCACCCTCCATTAGCCCTCAGTTCCCTTTCAAACCCAGCAGCAAATGCAGTGCTGAAGTGTCCCGGACACAGCAGTTATGTGGTATAGGGAAGTGTTACTTGCCTTACATTGCATATGGGAAAAGGAACGTGACACAACTTTATAGAGAAACCTGAGTGTCCTCTTAATTACCTACAACAACAAACTTACTCCAATAATGAGGAGTGCCTGGCATTTTCCAGTCAATACCTCCCACCATGGAAGCACTTGTGAGCCTTAGTTCTCCGAATCAAGGGGATTTCTAAGTCACTCTGGACAAAGGGAGATGTTCAGGGACTGGGAGATGCTGCTAGCCATGCATACCTGGGAAAGGTTAGGATAATTGCAGGGCAAACTGGATTCTTTGGCTTACATATAGGCAAGAAGCCAAAGGCAGCTCTAAGTTGTGCTATGAGGCATATTCAGTTCAAAAACAGACTTGCAAAATTTTTAATGAAACTAACCATTGTGTATGGTGATGGTTTAACATCAATGCAGTAATGCAAAGGAAAGGGATTCTTTAAAAAGGACAAGATGATTTTTGAGCAATTTGTTGTAGTCTGCAACTGGGATGTTGACATTTGCAAATGTCAAAATTAGTGTGGCAGCATTGCTAAATAAAGAAGCTACCTACCTGGCTCACACTTAAGCTAAAGGGTCTATTCCGAGATCAAAATTAATAAACAAGACCTTAATTTTTACATTTATTTATTCAAACCAGATACACAATGTGTACTTTATAGAGCTCATCCCAGGCACCCTCAGCAGCTCATGCTGGAGGATGGCCACTAGGGAAGTTGTTGGCTGCACCAGGATTAATGGCTGCATCAGCTCTGCAAGGCGCTTTGCCTTGTGCACATGTGGAATTTCACTGGGGAATGAGACAAGTGCTTCTCAGCCTTTACTGAAACTAACCAATACTTCTGTTTGTCACCAACATCTCCACAGTGAAACAAAGATGGACATTTGGGGCCAAGTCCTTCTTAATCTCCTCTGAACCAGCGTTCTGTGGAAGAAACACCAAAAGTAAAATAAGATTATTTTATGAGCCCTCATGTTCCCCCATTGCTCAGCCTTTCCAGACAGCTCCTCAGCTGACACTTCAGTGAAGTTCCGGGTGATCTGATAAAATGTTCTTAAAGCTGGAGGGTCAGGCTTTAATAAATAGCTAGATCCTAGCTCAGCAGTGGTAAAGGTAGTATTCAGTCAGAATAAAGATGTAGTGCAACCGTAAACTCCCATCACGAGAGCTGAGCGGTGTACACTTAAGAAGAACAGATTATTGATTGCAGCGCATGAGCAGCTGACCTTGCCTAGACAACTACAGAGGACTTTTTCTGCAATAAATGTAAAAAAAAAATAGGCTTTCTGAGGACAGTCTTTTCAAGGAAAATTAGCTTCTGTAGGGAGTTTCTGATGACAGGAAATAAATACTTGCTAGTCTTTACCCTAGTGAGCATCCCCTGTTAAAGAAGATGAGGTTTCACTTCAGTTCATCATGTTTTACCTAGCATGACATATCTGCTCTCAACTTCAGTGCCTATTAGTCTTTCATTTATACCAGTTTCCGACAAGTGACAGAAACCTGCCTTATCTACCCTCACCAGATTGTAGAAATAAGTTGCAAAATAATAGTGAGGCCTGTTAGCCTCACTAGTTATTGTAGGTTATCTTAGAACAGCATGCATTTTTTTTTTTTGAGAATTAATGAAATACAAATCTAAAAAACACCTGGAACCTGAAAAGTTTGCAGTCGTTCCAAAGGACCTTACCAATTGCCATATCGACACCTTTTCTACAGCATGTTCATCATATAAAGCCTCGTTGGCTTTGATCCTACCCTCTTAGGTTGGCATGTGTGTCTGTCTTCTTCTCTCTCTTTCCATGCCTGTGTTCACATCCTCATTGCACAATTGCTGTTTCTGAGTCTTGTGCTGAGATCGGAGCTGGTGATAACAGATGGAAATGCTGAGTCCCAGTACACAGAGTTATTAGGTTCACATATTATTAGCCCTCTGATTTTTCTCTGTCTCCTAGAAATCAAATTATTAACTTTGAATCTGATTTACTTGCAGCAGCTATGCTCTGGTTTAACTGTGCTGACGTTCACTTACAACCAACACTTGATTGTGCAGATCAGATGCAGCTTCATCAAGTCAAACTGTGATGTCAATAGTGATGAGATCAGCCTCCAGTTTCTGCTCAGGACCACTCCTCTACTGCCAGCAAGCATTAAATATCACATCTACATCTCCTGCAGGAAGGGTGCATGCAGTTACACCCACTTAATCCAAGACCAATCGATCTTTTCAGTCTCACTGCTTTTTCCCAAGGCACAGGCATGCCTCCCAGCCTGTGGCGCTGGACTGACAAGCCTGAAGCCTGGCTGTGCGCAAGCCCCACACCAAGCATGGAATGACACACAGCAACATGCAACAGGATTAAGTGCAACCCTGACAGTACTGCTTTTTCTTAGTTTTGAGAAGTGCCATGTGGAAATATTTAGCACAATGATGTTTCATCTTCCTTCTGATTTTTGAGTTGTTGCTTGAAAATACATAGGCTTAACTGGAAATTAAGGGACATGTGTGCAAAGGCATCATGGCAAGGAGAGTGGGTCAGGGCTCACCAGTGAGAACTCTTGCTAGTCCAGAGAGTGCTTTTCAGAGGAAGCCTGAGGAAATGTGTTTAACAGAAAAGCTGCAGTAATGGCAAACAGCCCTGTTTCTGCCACTGCTGGTTTACTGACCTGGCTTTCTGAGAGGTAAAGTAAGGCCATGTCTCCGTTGGGCCCATTCCTGGTTTTCTGCCCACTAACTAGACAGAAGGCAGAGCAGCAGTCAGCTCGTCCCACCTGGCTGCGCAAGGGCAGGGCCTGGAACACAGGTTATCTGATTCTTCATAAGGGCACCCAGAGCCTGATGTTGTCCTTAAATGGCTTGTGCCTTGTCCTGATCCTGGTCCTGGTCCAATCTGCTGCCATCTGCTCAAACCAATGGACAGCCCATAGCACTTCCTTTTCTTTTTTCTTTTCCCTATGCAAGGGAAGGCAGCGAGCAGTCTGTGATCCTTGCCCTCTCCTTTGGAGAGAAGCCTGGTGGGAAGAGCGGACGCAGGCTCACAAGACCATGATGGAGGTCTGATTTTTGCAGCAGCTTTTGCATCAGCCCTGCCTGGACTCTCTGTCTCACAGCACCCTCCATCTTCACAAGCATCCTAGAGCTGCAGTGGTTGAGAGTTGCATTTGAGGGAACAAGTCTCTTGCCTGCAGACCCAGATACCCTCAGTGGCACCATACAGTTAAGGTGAACCTTGAAGAAGGATGAGCACAGGACCCCCACCTTCTCCTGTCTGTAGTCCAGCATAAATCACCTGCAGTCCACCCCCAGATCAGCACTGGAATGGCTCCTGGGAAAATGCCTCCAGCAAGCCTGGCCCCCTCTGCCTCTCAGCCAGCAGCAGAGGAATGGTGCTGCCCACCCCCCAACTCAGCCCTGATGACCATAACTCCAGGATCTTAGCAGGTAGGAGCATTGCAGGATCCTGTTCATTTTTAAAGGTGAGGCCACACTGTTTTAGCAGAACTGGGGTTGTTCTTCTCAGTCAAGTGCAAACCTGCCTGGCACCATGGACTGCTGAGGACTCAGACCAATTTCTTTTTAGTAAAGCTCAGATTCTTCTTCTTCTCTGGACAGCTAGTCTGAATGATTTGCTACAGTTTGGAGGAAGAATCAGTTATAGAGAACAGCACAAGCATTTGTTCTGTGGGATGTAGTACAGAGAGTGTCTGCTTTTAAAACATGTCCCCGAGAGAAGCACTTAGGAAAACAGGGTACTTGCTCAACTGTTACACTTCTTCAAGAAATTAACAAAAACTAAGGCTAAACCGTTCCATGCACTGGAAATAAGAGGAAACAGATTTGTGATCCTCACTCAGCCTGTATCTGTGCATGTCAGAGAAGCTCCCAGGATGTGCACTGATGAGGAGATGCTTGGTCAGTGTACATCAAGTTTGCTGCTAGGCTGGGCTGCCTGATGAAGGACATGAACTGCTGAGCAGGGTCTGGACACTGGCAGTGGCTCACAGCCTGCAAATGCAGTCATATTAAAGTGACAAGCCAGCAGAACAGAGCTAAGGGGACATGGGGGGTCTCCCCAGCATGAGGAACACAGCTGGCACACAACCCACACACCCTGCCTCTTCCCTCCTCCCTCTTCCCATCACATTGTAAATAATGAGCATCACTCATGGAAACAGAGTGCAAAGGCTGGGGCAGAGAGCAGCGGACAGTGAGAGGGCACCGAGCACGCCATTTGCCTCAAAGCCTTTGATAGCATCACAGCCTCCAGCCCACAGACAGTGCTCACCAAAGGAGCCCCTGCATGTGCACCCACCGTGTACTGGGGTGGCGAGAAGAGCCTGTGATGGCGATGTCCAGAGCAAGACATGGGTTTTCTGTGCTCAGCCTCATGCCATCTCACTCATGAGTAAATGTAACACAAGTGGTATTTTCTGGTATGATGCACCCTGGCCAGGAGCTCATTCATGATTTATTGGCAGGAAGGCAAGCCTGCAAAACACGACTTCTGAATTCCCAGAAAGGCAAAGAATTGTAAATGCTAATGAAACTGAGATAATGGAGCAGAAAATAATGGAAGAGAATGAGTCAAAATTTAATAATGCTTATATCTGAGTATAAAGCTGCACTTCCTGAACTCAGATGGAGACAGAGGCTAGAGTAGATGTGTATCGGTGTGCCTGTCTGTCAGCTTTAAATTGGCTGTAAAAACCATAGCTAGGACAGAATGATTTAATACAGGGACATTTTCTAACCCTTGTGGACTGTTATTATTAATTGCAAAAAGATTTTTCTCTCTTTTTTTTCCTGGGGCAGCTATCAGTGTGTGCAGTGGAGAGGCTGTATTCAGTCATCTCCTCAGCCCTCAGCTGGCTCCTCGCTGAAAATGACAGCCGTGGGACAATGCCGGCCATTGTGCCCACAGCAGGAGAAAAGCTCCGTGTGCTTCCACGCAGGCTTCGGACAGAAATGTCCCACAAGTTTCCATTGTTTTTCTACCAAAGGCTCTTGACAAAGAACTCCCAAGGATGGTTAGGCAAGAGGAATAAAATTAATTTAATCTTTTCAGCTGATAGAAGCTGTTTAGAAGCCTTAAATGGGTTTCAGAATGCATGAGAAAAATATGGATTTCAATTTACAGGACTGATTAATAACATTTGTCTCCCAGCAAGGCAGGGGGAGGGGGAAGATTTCCAAGAGCAAGGTTTGTGCAGTCACTGGAAATACGCTTACCAGACCTTGCACTTTAAAGCATGTTTTCTGATCTCACCAGCCCTCTGTCAACATCTCACAGTGGTCGAAGGTCTCAGCAGTGCTGTTGCTGTCTGTGGCCCCCGCCTCAGCCCTCCCTTCCCATGCAGACATGAGGGCAATGCAGGGCTGGCAGTGCTGCAGCCCTCTCTTTGCTTTTGTTTTAAATTTAGGGTCTCTTCTGCATTTCCCAAGTGACAATGTTGCTCGCACCCATTTCCGCATCCCTGAGAGCTGGAGGAGTGTGGGGCGTGAGCTTTCCTGGGAATGCTTTCCACTGCTCACCAAACAAGCAACCTTGTGAAGGTGGGGATGGCTTCTCTGTGTGTAGCTGTAGCCTGTGAATTCCCACCTGCTCCTATGGTGTGACCAAAGTGGTGTGACTGTTTTTACCTCTAATGCCCTATTTGTAGTGGATACTGATTTGAGATTCATCAGTCTCAGCTGATAGCTTTTCAGGGTAGCAAAAAGCACTGCTATGTGAGCTCAGGTACACAGATCTGGAGTTCTTTAGCTGACCAGCGAGCTTACTGGGAGCTGGACACTTGGAAGAGTCACTGCTTTGCTCTTGCCCTAGGTCCAGCGGGTCCATTTCCCTCCAGGTCCCGCAGTGCAAGGTTTTGTTCTGATGCTAAATTGAACAAAAGGTCAACCATGTGAGTTTTCCTGTAAAAGAAAGATTTCCCCTTTCCAATGAACTCTAAACATCTCCACTTCTGTTACAAGACAAGGATAACAGAAGTTCACACTGAATTATTTACTGCTTTAGTGAAACAGGACTGAAGGCAGACTGGCTCACTTTGGCTGAACCCAGGCAAGAGTGAAATGATGTTATATGCAGGAAGCATGAAGACAACTTGCTGCATCTTTAATAGCTGTTTGAAGAAGCCAGCTGTGGGGAATTGGAGATACCAGCTGATAAAACTTCTAACGTCCCTGTTGCTTTCTGGACCACTGTACAGCTACGTCTGATGGTTGCAGTTGTGTGTGTCTTTTAACACTGCTATGAGTACGCCTTTGAAAGTCTCATCCCAAACCCTCCTGCCTCTGGAGAGATGCATGTGATGTTGATTGGCTGGGGTTCAGGGATGGCATCAAGGTGGCCCCTACCTCAGAGCTCTTGTGCTCCCAGCCAGCAACAACACTTTGTCTGACGAGCTTCGAAAAGTGTGATGGTGGTGTAGTCCTGTACTGACTCACACCCGATTTGATTCAGAAAAAAGCAAGGAACAAACACTAAAGCACTGCTTCAGAGCCCACTGCATGCTCTCCTCTTGTTACCAGCAGCAGCTGCACAGCTGGAAGGACTGCACCTCATCCTTGACTGTCTGCACTTTCAGCTGACAAGGCGGAGGAGCTCGCAGCACCACCTCCCTGGGATAAAGCCATATGACAGAGAGCGCTGTTTTCTGAATTGGTGCTAACACAATTAAAGCACATTTCCTAGAAAACTGGATGAGATGACAAACTGAACCTCTTCTTTTGCATGGCTCGAAACTCAGGCTAAACCAAGATGTGTGTATGGGAGGGCCTGCTGTATTATTTTTAAGGCACGTGCCTGCATATGCGTGCATGTTAGAGCTACAACCTTTTTAATGTTTCAAAGGAAATGAAGCTGTTGCTAGAGAAAATATTTACAGATGGATAGCAGTCGCTACATCCTTTTGGCTAGTGTTTGAATGCTTGCATTGCAAATCATATAATTCCACCACAAAACCAAGCCAAGCTAGTAATTATTGTTTAGGATGTGAAACGGGAATTGAGTATGACCAGTGGGCATGCAAAGTGCTAAAATCTGTGTCAGAGAAAATGCTTATTCAGAAGGATTTTAAACAGTGTCCTGAAATGGACTGCAACAACGTTATCTAAAAGCCATTTAACGGAGCACTTTTCCATACATGATTGCTGTTTGATTCCTGCCGACTCAGCTCCTCTTTGTTTTGCTTCTCCTTGCTAGCTAGAACAGAGATACTGCAGTGCACGACTGGGTGGGTGACCTCAGTCTCAATGCCAAATGGATGACTAAAATGAACACAGAAAACACAATCCATTGTCTTCTCCCTGAAATGCCAGCTTTGTTCCACGTGGAGCTGCTGGCTTATTGGTATAACCCCTTCAATGCCGCACTGAGATTTAAACTCTGCAGTCCTTGCCCTATTGTTAATTTCAACTTTAAATAAATGGTGGTATATACAGGCTTATTTTGCACCTGGCAAATGGCAGACCAAATGGGATGACAGTGTGGTGCCGTGCCGCTTACTAAATGTAATTCATCCTCCGTGTGCAGAGTATTCAGTTTGGTGCAAATTCACCCACAATCAGGTGTTTTCATCTCTGGCTGTGGCTTAATCTGTGGGTGTGGGCTGAAGAAAACTTTTTAACAGTTTCTCACAAAATTACAGCCTTCGCAGCCTTCACTGTTGCTGGGTCTGATCCCCTCCAGAAAGCAGCTGGAGAAGCAGCATATTGGGTGTTTTATCCAATATCTCTGTAGCAGATCACTTACTGTGGTGTGCAAGACACTCTCAGCTCTCTCCTCATTATCTCAATTTGAGTAAAACATTCAGACTGTGAACCCCACACAGCACTCAGCACTCCAGATTTAGGCACTTAGCCCTGGAGAAGGATTAAAGTCAAAACCTCGCCCTCCTTGTTTTCACTTGCCCAACCTGGGCTGCTGTTTGCTGGGCAAGCAGCTTTCTTGGATCTGTACTGGACACCTTCATCTCTGGGCTGCAGGGGACCCTGGCTTGGCTCCGTGTCAGAGAGGCTAGTGTGAGAGGTGAAGGCAGAGGGATGGGAGGGATGGCAAAGCCTTGGGGCAGAGAGGTTGTAAAGGTGGGACACCTCTGCTAGGAGACAACGAAGAGGATGTGTGATGGAAGTCTGTACCATCATGGGGGGGTTGTTCACTAAAAATTAGTCAGTTATGGGACTCAAAACTGGCTTAATTCATGGAGGAGGAGGTTTATCCAACAGAGCAGTGCAGGTGCAGCCTCTGACTGAGAAGGTCCCATCTCTGGACTGAGGGTGCTCCAGGTGGCAAATGACAGGGGACGAACATTCTTTTTTACACATTTCTCAGTGTATCCTCTACTGATAATTCTCCGGCGCAGAAAGCTGGCTGGACCTTTGGTTCTCCTGTCTTTTAAATCTTCATCTCCTTTCCAGCTGAAATTCCCAGATCTGAAGTGTGGACAGAAAATGCAGCGCATACCAGAAGGTCAGACAGCACTGAGCAACGTCAGTGCGCATGTCCTTCCTTGCTGCAGCGTCTGGGTGAGACCCTGCCAGTCCTTTTCGAGGGCCTGGAGCCAAAAGCTGCCAGTCTAGGGAGAGACCTCAAAATCACCATTTACCAGCAAACCGGTTCTATTATCATTATTTGCAATTCAGTGAACCTCAGAATTAAAAACAGCTTGTATATCAGCCAGCCACAGGAGTAGCTGATAAATATTTTTGAAGGGTGAGCAAGAAAACGCTCCCTTCCTCCCCTGAGCCAGCCCCTGTCAGATTGGGTCCCTGCAGCCGTGTAAGCGGCAAACCTTGACCCCTGCTCCACCAAAGCTGATGCTGGTTTGTTTTTGAGGGCAGAAAGGCAGGATTTGATCAAAAACTCATCTGTGGGCTGGTTTTAGAAGGAGCAGGAGGTAGCACAAGTAAGAGCCTGGTCTGTGCTGCAATGCACAGTTCAGACAAGGATGTCTTTGGACAAAAGTCAGGTCCAGGTGCTCTATGCTTGCATGACTGGGAGGACCTTCATAGGTACACATCCTTCTCAGTGTCCACTTAATTGTCAGGCATCAAAAAAACCTCTAGTTTTTGCTAAACATAGCAGGTGACACGCATGTCCTAAGCGGGTTGCTGTGACTTCCTGCCTGGTTGGAAGCTTCTCCAGCTTCATCACTTAGAAAAGCACAAGTGTACCTCCTGTGGCCAGATGCTGGCTGGAAGGATGGAGCTATGGCTTGCACTTGAATCACGTGAAATCCCTTTCTTGTTTGTCTGAAAGCCTGGGAACGTTACTGTCAGTTTGCTGTTGAATTTTCTAAGTGCTTTAACACGTGTCTAGCAAGATTGCTGCAGGGTCCCAGAGAGAGCACATTTACAACAGCCTTTTAAATGAGCATGATGTGGGCAATGTGAGGGGGGGACTGAGCTCAGGGGTGACGATCTGCATGTCCATCTCGTGAAGGCTCCTGTGGCACTCAGTTACCAGATATACCAGATAAAAAGTCTTTATGTTAGATAAGCTGCCACTGTGTTGACAAGGACAAGCACTGGATGAAAAGCAAGGAAGATACAAACCCTGCGGGAGCAGCATGACAGGGCAGGGGACTCCCGCTCCTGGGGTGCGTTTCCAGTGCACTGCTGTCTGTCAGTCCATTCCTGCCGTGTTCAGGACACATGTGTCTGTGTCCATCCTGCTCGCTGAGCCCCTGCCCCTGCAGCTCAGTCTCTCACTTCTAGGGATCACCCAAAACCAGGCTAAAAGCAGCAGAGCTTTTTGTGTACCCAGATCCCTGAGGGCCGGGCAGGGAGTTTGCCATTGCTCACCCACCTGGCTGCTCCCAGCCAGAGACATCCCTGCCCTCTGGCCATGCCAACCCATCCAGGTCCTCATTTGGGCAAAATGAGTAAATAAACAACCAGCCCACACCAGAATCCATCCGGGCCATCTCCTCACGTCCTCCCTCTGTGAAAAATGGGTTCAGAAGAGTCAATGGTTTTTCATGACGTGGGTGTGATTAATTAACTTAATCACAGGATACTTTGATCCATCTCTCGCTTTTAAAGGATAGTCAAAAACAAGAAGAACTGCTACCCCTTTGTGCTTTTGTAATTTTGTTAATAGTGGAAACCAGTGAGACTTTTGCATAGTCAGCACTTGTATGCATTATAAAATATATTTGCAAAGCACAACAACACTTGCTTTTATATTCCCCCAGTGAGCATATCCTAGTTGGCAGAAAGCTCAAAGGAAATTTAGGAAGACCCAAAAATCTTGCAGGAATTTAATTAAATTTTAATCTGGATAACATACATACATAACTGCTTATACAGTGGCATTTTTAAGTAAAGCTGCTTCACTGTTTATGTCTCTGGGTCTTAATTCAGTTCACTGGACACTTGTCATCAAGCCTGCTCACATTTCTCACCCAGCCCAGTTAGAGATGATCCTGCTTGATCAAGTCCCTCTGCCCCCAGGTCCTTCAATCCCTTCTCACACACAAGCAGAGTGGGGAGAAACTGCCTCTTTGTACGTACAGGGCTGTGCTTGTGGCTCTGTGCAAAGCACTACTGAATAAGCAACCTGCAGTGGGAAATGAGCCATTTTCAGTTAATTTGCAGTTTGGTGGTGGTGAAACAGGGACTGCACGGCCTGGTCATGGAGGGGCTGCATCTGCAACTTCCCCCGTGGCAGAGCCATTTGTCACACCTTGCTCAGCAGCACCCACCAGTGCCAATGTCCCCACTGCCCCCATGGAAGGTCTGACTTTCCCCAGAGTGGCCAAAAAGCAGATCCACCACTGGTCACCACTTGTCCTTGGCCTCACCTCTTCGGAGAGTTTCAGCATCTTCCAAGACAATCTCTATTCCAGCTGTCCCTGCCCTGCCTTCCCCCAGCTCTGAGCACACCCAAGCCCAGAGCTTTGTTCCCTGCCTGGAGCCGGCCCCACTGCATAAGCCTGTGTGCTTGCCAAGGCAAGACACTTGGGTAAACCCCAGCTGAGGTTAGCAGTGACCCAGCAATGCCCACAGAAAGCAGACAGAACATTTATGTAAAGGGAGGAAATTTAGACTGAATTTAAAAATTAAACTTTTTAAATTAGTAAAGTCTTTACTGAAGAACAATGAGTACATGATTCCTCATTGCTTGAGGGATTTAAAACCAGACTACTCTCTGCTCCAAAAAAGTGCTATAAGCAACAGTTCTTTGCTTATAATGAACTGGAAGTACTGGCAAGTCTCCATCTCCTTTGAATATTTTCACTTATATCTTCAGAGGTTAAAATAAATTATTCTGAGATGTAACAGACGTAGAATGTAGTCAGTGACATTCCTCCAGCTTTTTTAACTGAGTTTTCTTTCCTCTAAAATCCATAGGAAGCAGCAGTGATTAGCGTCTGATCTCCAGAGCAGGCATCTCCTGGGATGGAGCTGTTCTTCCCAAAGCTTGCCCAGCATGCCAAAGTTTCCTAAAGTGGTGCACAGCAGTGAAGCACGGCATTGCCACCCTTGTGGGCTTGGGGAGACCTGCCTGGTGGCCAGAGCCCTGTCCCATTGTGAACCCATCAAACTCCACGCTGAAACAAGGTAAACTGCACTGCCTGAATTGTCAATCATACAAATCACTCCTACACGCCAGCACTAGCATTAATGAAGCTACTGGAAAACCCAGCTGCAATAGCAGAGTCCTCCCTGTGAGTCATTAACACCAATAATTGCAATCAGAAGGGTAAAAGTGACACTACTAACAACCCTGAGGAACCCACAACTGTTCACACTCCAATGCCAAGGCATAAGCTTTGCTGAGCCCTTGTGTCTAGGTTAGAAGAAGGACTGGTGGAGCCATTCAAGCTATGGTGGCATGGTGTCCCGAGCTCAGTTGCTGCATACCAATGTGACCCACTGATGCAGTTGGGTGAGTTGATGGGGCCAGATCCTGCACAGAGGTAAACCTGGAGCAGTTCAGTTGAAACCTGCTGTGGGTCTTTGAAGCAGCGGGGATGCAAATGAAAGAGGACCTGTAGTGCTCTAACCGCCCAGCTATTTTGTGCACAAGCTTTCAGACAAGATGATGTTCATTTTTGGGTAGCTATTAAATGTGCACTAGATCCCACACAGCCCAGCAGGCACCACCAGCGCCTGCTCTCCTCTCCAGCCAAAGCCGCCAGACCCATTTCGTGTCCCACAGTAAATGTCATGTAAGGCTGCTTCTGAAGCAGCAGTGAAATAACATCTTTTTAAGCATAAACAAATCTTGTGTGACAGTATCTCAACTCATACACTCCTTTACTCATTGTACTCATTTTTGAGATTCGAGCAAGAGAGAATAGCTTGGGTTTCAACACAAATAGGAGACAAGGAGATGTGAGATGAGGTATTCAAATGACCTATCTAGTATTTGATGGGGAAATGCAGTGAGTTAGAAGTAGTTAAACAGGAATTATTCGACAATACCAACATGTCTAGATCAGGCATTTACACATCTACATATTTCTCAGTATGGAGAAACTTCCTTACCTTCTCCCTGGCTTGACTTCATTACAGTCGCAGGGCTGCGGCAGGCAAACCCTAACCTGGCTGGCCTGGCCAAGCAGGGGTTATGCCAGCAGACACGATGCTTTTTCCGTTAATAAAACAACTCCTGATAAATCACTATCTGGTGGAGGCTGTGCTGGCTATGTCACATTTGTCCTATGTATATAATTCAGCTTCGCTTTATTTAGAAATAAAAGTAGAACACAAGACGGGCTGCATGAATGCATTTTCTTGGAGCTGTTCAGTGGCTGGAGATGAGAACAGGGAGTAATGAGGGATAACAGGGCAAATGAAGGATTTTATAAGTCAATTAATTATTCCTAATATCTGGAGGCCTCAGACCAGGAGGCTGAGCTTCAGTTACAGCCAGGACAGGTGACACTCCCCCTGATTTGTGCTTTGTGGGATATCCAGTAGCATTTCATAGACATACGAGTAGGATGTAGCACATGAAATGCTTTGGGGAAGGGAAATGTTAAGATCCTTGCCTGCTCCTTTTTCTATATTAAAACAAAAAAATAATCAGTTAGTTTTGAGGTCAGCAGCCCTGGTGCAGAAGCAGGGGAGTGAGCACCCAGCCCACTTGAATGCAGTCACCTGGAGAGAATCTCTGCTCTGGAAAGGTGAGCAAATCAGCAACACCACAGCTCTACTGCATTAAGTCAACTCTGTGGTTGCCCATGAGGAAGTTCAAAGCTGTAACCTTTTTTGATGATATAAGCAAAATGGGCAGCAGCAGCCTTTCTATTATTTAAACAAGTCCTCAAATCCCTTGCCCCTCTTCCTTTCTTTTTTCTTTTGTAACAAATGCCAGAAACCTTTTCTATATAAAAATTAAAATCGCCTGTGGCCAAACCACCAGATTTGTGCTTTTGGTCCGGGTCCTAATGGGGTGTTAGTGCTGGCTGCTGCTTTCAAAGTGGCAGATGGCTGTCCATGCTGTTTATTTTGCACTTACCCCCACTCAGCCACAGCATCCGCCTGTGCGCAGTGTCCCCGGCCATGGGCGGCCGGTTTTGACTTGCGAACTCATTGCTCCATACTGAGCACCAAACACTAACTACAGCGCAAGCACTGAACAGAAAATATCACAATGGTCTTACCAGGATTCATTAATTAGAGTAAGCTGTGATTATGTTGCTTTCTGTTAAAATGTTAAATAGCACAACATCCATCATATGGAGAACAGCTTGCTTCTGGAAGGCAGTTCTGCTGCCAATCATAGAATCACAGAATGGTTTTGATTGGAAGGGACCTAAGAGACCATCTAGTTCCACCCCCCTGCCATGGGCAAGGACACTTTCCACGAGACCAAGTTGCTCAAAGCCCCATCCAACCTGGCTTTAAACCCCTTCAGTTGTCCACCCGAGTGCCTGAGGAGCACCATGGCTTGTGTGGAGTCTCCCCATCCTCTGGTTTTGGGCCCAGTGAGGAGTGCCCATGGGCAGGTGCCTCTCCGCAGGCATACTGGACTCCCGGTGAATGCAAAAGGTTCCCTCTATGTCCTGGAAGGAGCCTCTGAAACACTCTGAAGGGAGACGCTCTACCTAAAGATTTACTCTATTCGGGGCTGAGGGGAGCTTCTGCCTTTACAAGTAGAAATACTCAGCACCAGCCCAGGGAGGGGTTGCGCATACTTGAAGGAATTGGGGCTAGGGTTGCACATTCCCTGGGACAGGGAAGTCTAGGGAGGCTGGGTGAGCAGCTTGTGGCAACCAAGCCATGTAGAGGTCCAGCCCAGGCGCCCACTGTTGCCTCCAGTTAATGATCAGCCCACTCTGCAAACTGGCCCATGAAAAACTCATCTACCTCCCCTATGGTGTGTTCAGTGCGCACTAAGTGCTATCCATGACTCGCAGGGTTCAGCCCTGCCCCAGGCAGCTTGCAGGCTGCCTGCACACCAATTTCAGCTTTCTGATGGCAAGACCCTAACCAGGAGAAACGGAGACAGGGGATCCCAACTCATCTCACACAGTCGGAATTAGCTGTTTCAGTGAACGGTCCTACAACAAGCACATTTGCTGTAGTTTGTGTGACATAAAGGAACAAAGTCAAACTAAGCTGAATTGCTTCCCATATTTCAGTTAACATTTACAGGAAGCTTTGTTCTAACTCTGTGACTGTACAGCACAAATAGAGAAACAAAAGAAGGAGGAGGCCAGCTGAAAACAAATGAGTTTTCCATTTTTAAAACTTAGAAATAAATTTAGAAAGGCTTTTCTCAATTTATGATAAAATGCTAGCTGGGTTTACAGCAACAGAGGGAATTCTGCATTTGGAGCTCTCAGGACAAGCAATGGAAACTGTTCCCAGACCACTTGTGCGATCTTGCCCTCCCCAGTGTCTCCTTGAATTTAAAATTATCTGTTTATGAGGTTAGAAACAGTTTGGCAACTTACTATTTTGCACTCATAAATCCTTTTTCATCTGAAGATCTCAGAGTAGTTTATAAACATGAATGAAGCCACAAAACACCCATGCAGGGCCAATCCTCTCATACTTGTCCAACAAGTGTGTAATCAGTACACTGTGTAATCAGAAAGAGAGTTTGCCCAGCTTTGTACAGGCGAGGCCATTTCCTTACAATTGGGGGAATTTCCCTGAAGTCTCACTGTGGCAGATTTTAAATGCGTACAAAAAAACCAAACACAGGACATGAAAACTGAGAGAAACATTTTCTTAAAGGCACTATAAAAACCATTAAAAATGGGAAATTCAGGCAGTCCTCTCCAGTGCAGTGCTGACTGCAGACTGTACCAGCACAGCGTTGCTGGTCCTGAGCAGGAGCACCCTGGCATAGCATCTGGGTACCTGGGCAATCCTCTGCTCTTACTCATAGAAGTACAACAGGATCCTGCTGTGAGTGGGATACACGCCTGGGAGCAAAGGATGTTTCTGCTCCTGATCGCTTCCAAAGGCACTGTTAAGCCTTCTGGAGTGATGGAACACCTCCCCTATGAGGCAAGGCTAAGAAAGTTGGTCAGCCTGGAGAAGACTTCAGGGAGACCTTATTGTGACCTTTCAGTTCTTAAAAGAGGCTTGTAAGAAGGACGGGGAGAGACTTTTTAGCAGGGCCTGTTGCAGTAGGATGAGGGGTAATGGTTTTAAACTAAAAGAGGAGAGATTCACGTTAGATGAGAGGAAGAAAATTTTTACAGTGAGGGTGGTGCAGCACTAGCACAGGTTGCCCAGAGAGGTGGTGGATGCACCATCCCTGAAGACATTCAAGGCCAGGCTGGATGTGGTTCTCGGCAACCTGATCTAGTTGAAAATGTCCCTGCTCATTGCAGGGGGGTTGGACTGGATGATCTTTGAAGGTCCCTTCCATCTCAAACTATTCTACAACTGTTTTCTATGATTCTAAAACCAGAGAGAACAGAATTATCTAGAAAACACTCCAAAAGGCAAGCTGCCAGAGGGAGCAGAGAGCATGAGCACCTCTGCCCCCCATCTCCATGAGGCCGGCTGCTACTCTGGTCCTGGACAATGCTCCTGGACAGGAAAAGCTGTGCACTTGCCTCTCCTCTGCTGTGTGCTGCTGTCAGTCTCAGCAGTATCTCTTCTTTTTCAGACTTCCTCTCTAAAGGTGTCTTTTGATCGGTTCTCAAGCTTTGCGCCCAGCGAAGATCTTCAGGTCCCTCCACTTTTAAACATACCATAGGTGCTGGGACTAGAGTAAGGACTGCGCAATTCTCCAAGTATATCCCACTTTAATTGCTTTGACATTAGAAAAAAACTGGTATTTGATACCATTTAGGAGAGGAAGAGAGTTGATGGGGCAACACTTTAAAATAGTACAGGAAGTTACAGGCAAAACTCTGAATTGCCAACAGGATTACACACCACAGTGCCAGGAGGAACAGCCTCTACCCAGTGAGGAAGCAGGGACTGTGGCTGATGGTGTTACTACTGCCCTCAGCATGGGCACACACTGTCAGGCTGCAGGACACATGATTTCAGCCCCCCTGTGCAGCTCTGTTCTAGACTATGTGTCATGAAAAGCATTTAAAGGGGAAAAATAACTGCTGCAGCCGAACCCAGAACATTGTGCTGGAGTCAAACCTAGGATCCTGCTGTTGAGTGTTAGTCTGGATTTCTAAATCACATCTGAAGCTGAAGGACATAATCCAGTGCTTATTGGTTCTTTTTACTTCCTGCAGCATTCATTTTTTGAACACATTTAATTTTAACCTGTGTTGCTTCTTACCTGCAAGGGTTAATTCTGGCAAGCTTGCTAATGCGTCTCATGTCCTCCTCAGTCTCTCTTTGACGTGGTTCTGGTTTGATTTGTTCTGGTTTTCTGCTGAAGAACTGGAACAAGACTGGCGGCACAAACTGGACACAGGCTTTGTAACTTGGAATCAGCTGATTGCTGAGCATACATAAATGTACATGATGGAGTAGGTGTCTCTGACACAGTGACTGGCTGTCTGGGGTGTAGCTATGGTGATGGTTGTATGTATTTAGAACTAATTAAAATTGTACATTTGCTTATCACAGAATCACAGAATGCTTTGCGTTGGAAGGGACCTTAAAGATCACCCAGTTCCAACCCCCCTGCCACAGGCAGGGACACCTTGCACTAGACCAGGTTGCTCAAAGTCACATCCAACCTGGCCCTGAACACTGCAGGGATGGGGCAGCCACAGCTTCTCTGGGCAACCTCTGCCAGGGCCTCACCACCCCCACAGGGGAGAACTTCTTCCTAATATCTGATCTCAACATACCCTGTGTCACTTTAAAGCCATTCCCCCTTGTCTCATCCCTACAAGCCCATCTTGAAAGCCCATCTCCAGCTTTCTTCTTAGCCCCTTCACGTACTGGAAGCTGCTCTAAGGTCTCACTGTAGCCTTCTCTTCTCCAGGGTGAACCAAGACCAGCTCTCTCAGCCTGTCTCCATAGGAGAGATGCTCCAGCCCTTGGAGCATCTTCCTAGCCTCCCCTGGACTTGATCCAACAGGTCCACATCCTTCTTATGTTGGGGGCTCCAGAGCTGGATGCAGCACTGCAAGGGGGTTGTCTCAGGAGAGTGGAGGAAAGGGGGAGAATCCCCTCCCTCGACCTGCTGGTCATGCCTCTGGTGATGCAGCCCAGGACATGGTTGCTTTTCTGGGCTGCAAATGCACTGGCAGGTCACGTTGAAGTTCTCATCAACCAACACCCCCTAGTCCTTCATAGGGTGAATTCTCTTCATCCAGTCTCCACCCAGCCTATATTTGTGCTTGGAATTGCCTCGAGCCAGGTGTAGGACCTTGTACTTCGCCTTGTTGAACTTCATGAGGTTCACATGGACCCACCTCTCAAGTGTGTCAAAGTCCCTGTGGATGGCATCCTTTCCCTTCAGTGTGTTGACTGCACCACAAAGCTTCGTATCACCGGCAAACTTGCTGAGCACTTAGTTCTGACTATTTGTAGCCACAGTTCTGAAAAGCATGAATAGCTCTCATAAGGGACTCTTAAAAATTTATGTATTTTGGGATATGGCAGTTGTGAAGGAGTATAAAGCTAGAGTTGCCCCAGTACACTAAATATAGTCTCACTGGCAGAAACACAGACAGATCCAAATCTGGTGCCTGGTCCTGCAGAAAGAATTGCTTACACACTGTCTGGGCGCATGTTGTTGTCAGATAACGAGATAGAAAGCAGCGTGCAGCGTTTTTCATTCAGAGCATAAATGCTTGCAGTGAAAGGACATTGAACTTTTGAGCTCATGAGAGGAAGCATCTGATCTGAAATTTGGCTTGCACTGTGAAACAACTGATATTGCCTGACAGCCCCGTTCTTGGAGCATACATTGCTCCAAGAATGGCATACATTCACTCAGACACAAGGACAAGGCCAGGAGGCCATATGGTACCAAAGTGAGGCAAATTTGTTAACAAAACCTGTGACTCTGGTTTAGTATCTCCTGCCATATAGGACAGGCACAGAAACTCTCCACATAACCCATCACTGAGCAAAATCACTTCTTGCAGGCAAATTTACTAGGTTACTGGAGCACTTATCACACATGCCAGAACACCCCTTTCCTCTTGACTGCTGGTTGGAGGGAATGGGTGGGTAGGAAAGATGGCCCCAGAATGACCCTAGTATCCCTGCCTCTGCTGCCATGAAAGAACAGTAGATGTAAGGAAGAAGTTCTTCACTGTGAGGGTCATGAGACACTGGCACAGGGTGCCCAGAGAAGCTGTGGCTGCCCCATCCCTGGCAGTGCTCAAGACCAGGTTGGACGGGGCTTTGAGGAACCTGGTCTAAGTGGAAGGTATTCCTGCCCATGGCAGGGAGGTTGGAACTAGATGGGCTTCCCATTGGTGGTCATCCCACTGGCACACCACCACTCTGGCTGAGTCTGTTTTTTTGGAAGGAGGTGCTAAGACTCCAGGGCAAGGTCCATTAACCAGGTCCTTGGCCACTAAAATCGTCTCTCTGCATTTGGTTGGCTATTGGATTTAGACGCTGGGTAGGTGCTGTGCATGAAAGATGTGGCAAAAAGTGGGATGCATCAGTTTCAGCTGCCCAATCTCCCTCCCTCTTTCTCCTCCATGGCAGCTAATCTATGCTTAGAAAAATAAATGTATTCCAGTTAACTTCAACATGTTTCCAAGTGTGCTGTAAGACCCACATATGAAAAAGTGTCTGAGATGCTTTTATGGGGAAACTGGAGAACTCGAGTGGCTGAGCTGAATAACAAAAGCCAGTGAAAACATCACAATAATGAATCAAAGTCTTTAAACACCAAGGGTATGATCCACTGAAGTGGCATCAGACTGTGTGTACAGTAAAATTTGTTATTTTAAAAACACTCAACCTTTTCCGTACTTGTTTAATGCACTGTTGTTTCTCATGCAAGGGCATGATGGATACAAAGTTCATCTGCTGAGCAGAGAGCCGTAAAGCCACAGAATATTAACACTCTAAAGAGTGCACTTCTCGCTGACATCCTTCATCACAAGCTTCACCTAACAGTAAACTCAGAACTGAGGGGGAGAAAGACCTCGCATATATCTTGAAATGCTTTATACAGAATTCTTTTCAGCATTTCTCTGTTTAATCATTTTCTCTGCCTGCATGACTCCTACACAGAGCACCAGAGGAATGAGACCATTATAAAAGGAGGGAAAAATATTTCAGTAAACCACAAAGTAAACTAGAGGGCAGCTGGAGAAATACACAGAATCCAGTCAGCTAAAAAACAAAGCTAGAAGCCTTAGCAAGCTGCTTCTGTGCACTAGGAAAAAGCTTCCCAAGAATTACATGAGTTTTCTAAAAGCAAATACTCTGGACAATATAAATTGTCCTTTAAAACATCTGTTATTAAAGCTAAGGCTTGAGATTAAATATTATGACAACACATTGTTACAAAGCAAGTGGGAAAGCTCACAGTTGGCCCCTTTGCTTCATGAGAGGGTGGTGAGGCGGGGGAAGTGTCGACTTCCACAACGCCCAACTGATATGTCAGCAACAGGGACACCAGAGTCTGCAGGTAGCCCAAATGATGGTCAAATACCTGAGACGGGGGGCACAGACTGCTCATTGCTCAGGAATGGATGCAGAGATTGTCAGACTGGATTATGGAGGAACAGGTTCAGAAATCACTTATTTTTTTCTTTCTTTTTCTTTTTTTTTTTTTTTTCTTAATAGCTTTTTTTTCTGTCCACTCTAGTGCTTCCTAAAGTTGTCCTAATGAATGGTTTGTTCCTGCAGGACTTAGGATAACTGGCAGTGACCTAGTATTTCCTTTTCTCTTCCCAGCTCTAATTATTGCTGTGCATTTTATCATTTACTGTGGGAATCAGGCTTTCCCATTGGGAAAACAGCCCATGGCTTTGGCTATGGTGTTCCCTAGAGACGAAGTTCTGATGGTGCCTCTGGACTGTATGTTCTTCACAACTGCTTGAACCCAGAAGCTTAAACTCAGTGGATGATCCTTTGCAGTCCTTCCTTTCTAGGATGGCCAGAGATCTCTGATGAGTTGTCCCACCATGACCAGGTAAAAAACAGAGCCAACATACCTGGAGATGGGTGACATCTGAATCAATAGCAAGGTAACAAAACCAACATTACACAATCTGAAGAACTGGAGAAGCTATCCTTCCATTTCCATGCACAGCTGCTGTGATTATCACACCACATGCAATGCTGTGGAGTTAATAGAAAATTCATTGTCTTGAATGATGTGGAACTCATTACAATTTTCTGTTTCAGCTAGACAACATTAATGTTTATTGTTACTGGACAAGTTGATTCATCCTTCCTTTTTTAAAGCAATTGAGCAAATTAGTGCCTTTTTTATTCTGTCTGATTCATTAAGTGAAATTGTAAGTTTCAATGTAATTAGGAAATTTAAGACTGAGAAAAGGACACTCCATTTTGCCTTAAATACCTGACGGGAAGAATTCATTTCCAGCAATGGGTTCAGGATGGGCAATGATGGCCCTGAATGTGAAACAACGGTGCCACCTGCAGACTGCCTCAAACTCTGGAAAACGGGAACAAAATAGGAACTGCGTCTAAGGGGCAAGACCGGCTCAACAGCAGAGCAAGGAATCAGCTAATGTAAGTTCGTAATCAAACAAAAACAATAGCACATTTGGTAATAATGCACCACTGTAGACCCCAGATAATTTAAAATAAATGCTCCTGATGTACAAAATGTTTAAGAAATATGAACTCTGCTATCATTTTGAAGAAATATCAATTTATAATTTCTAACATATAATCTAAAATTCCTTACAAAATATGCTAAAATACCTGCCTGACCAATCTGGTGGCCTTCTATGGAACTGATGGACAGGGGTAGAGCAGTTGATGTCATCTACCTGGACTTGTGTGCGAAGCGTTTGACACTGTCCCACACAACATCCTTGTCTCTAAGTTGGAGAGACATCAATTTGATAGGTGGACCACTCAGTGGATAAA
>JAOEHY010034042.1:71502-83016 GCA_025447955.1 Psilopsiagon aurifrons | reverse complement strand
GGGGGGCTTTTGTTTTTCCCCAATTAAATTTTATTTCATTTTATTTTTTAACATAAAGCCATATCCACAGACTGCGTATTTCAAGCTGGCTCTCTCAGAAGTAGTGGCACTGGAATAGCTCTCCTCCCATTGCCATGAAATCACTAATACAGAGTTAAACTAAGGCCACTTGAGGAAAACAAACACTGGTAATTTGTGTGAAGAATCAAGATTTCTCTGCAGCAAATGTGTGAAATATGAATATACATATGCATACATTTCCATGGATACATGTAAGTAAATACATACAGAAATGCACCAACAACCACACCTATGTGGACACTAGGGGTTGGTTCCCCCCCGGATTCAGAACTTCTCCAGCATGCTACAATTTAGTATTTGCATTCCCTCATTAAAGAAGAAGCTGCCAAAGTGAATAGCTTGAACTGGTTTTTTTTGCTTAGTGATAGAGATTGCTATGCAAAAACAAAGGAGCAACTACTCAGAGGACTGTACCTATGGACATGCAGTAAAGTGCTTAATTTTGAGAAAGAAAACTACGGGGGGAAAGAAAAATGATTTCTTCTCCCTTCCCTGCTATAGCAAATTTTTCTACTCTTTTCACAGACATTTAGGACACTGTTTACTCAAAGCTTCCAAAATTTAAATGAACCCAGTACTTCGTCTTTATCCAGTTAAGTAAATGATTATAGATGCTACAAGCATTACATTTCTGGAGTGCAAGGAGATGGCTTGCTTAGTCATTTTAGCCGAGGGCCCTGAAACTCCTCTTTAAAAAGTCTAGTGATGGGTTTTTATGTAGCATTTGTAGACCATATTTTCCTTTCCCTTGCAAAGTCTTCACCTCAAATGAGTTATTGCAGGGTAGGATCTGATGGGTTGAGAGACACAACCATGCCCTTGACTTTTGGCACTGGGAAGCATATGTCATTCGCATGAAGGAGATAAAACTGTGGTCCTAAAAAGGATGTTCAATCTGGTATTAGACAGTTGATAACGAGCCATCACATGTAACATGCAGCAAAATGCAGAGGCCAGGTGGATCCAAACAGCCGTGTACATTAAAGACAAATGCTTTCTTTGGGCAAATGCAGAAATGCATGCTGCTCCCTGCCACGGCAGACACGGAATTCTCCAGGCAGGCATACATCCATACTGTACTGTAAATTACGGCCTGCTATAAATGAAAAACGCTGATTTGGGGATTGTTCACTTTGTTGTAATTTTCCAACAGTAATATCCTGCAGCGAACAGCCAAGTTAATACAATGTTTCCACTCAAAAATTGGCAGCCTGAGTGCAGCCGATGGGGTATATTTAATGAGAGTTTGCCTGCTGATAAAATGTTATTGCAGAACATGCAGGCTAAGGAGAGCCTCAAATTTTCCATCCTGGGATGTAACCTTAGCCTAGCAAAACCGGGTAACTAGCGATAGTTCTCTGGATTTGTAATACATGGTATATTTTTACTCTGTTTAAAATGTGTTCTGTAATTTATAAGGTCTTTCAGCCATTAGAAGAGTACAGATGCCCTTTTGTCTGGCTTATTCTCAAAGGTAACAGCTTGGGATCTGCTATGGATGTGACTCCTACCCGTTACTTTCATGCTTGGCTCCAATGGGCCACGCAAGGCTCATCTGCTCCATCTGAACAGGAGTGTAACTCACGGAGCTCATCACTTCCGACACAAGGATTTGCTCATCTTTCCTTAACCTATTCACACCTAGCTCAGCTTCCTATTTCTGGCACAGCAAGTGAATAACTTACAGTGAAACGTGAAACTACAGTAATGTACAAAACAAAGCCGGGATTGAGCAACTGAACTGAAAACAATCTGAAGCGTCAAAATCCCCTGCTGTTCTGTTGTGAGCATGGCAGGAAGGTAACAGATGTGTGCGGCCCTGAAACCATCCTCCTGCCCCTCTTCCTACCCTACAGTGCTCAGCACTCCTTTCGCATCCATCAGCTCACATAAAGCTCACAAGCTACAGAAGTCCGAGACTCATGGAAACACACAGGGCAAAAACTCCATTTCACGCTACATCTCGGTGATCAGCATCACGCACAGATGAGGTTTCAACTTCTGCAACCATCGCCAGCTGATGGATCAGAGAGAGCTCGAAGGAAGAAGCCAAGTACCACCAGACCCCTTTGGGCTGGACACGGGAGGATGCACAGACACACACCAACAAATGTTTCAGATCTGCCCCAGGGAACTTTATACATGTTGTATAGAGTGACAGTTTAGACAATTTGTACAGTATTGTTTTGCAGTGTATCTGTTTCACATCCAGTACTGTGCAGAGGAGGAAACAAAACTCCAAACACTGCCTTGAGATTGTAAGCCAAGTGCTTGCTAGAAGCTACTAACAAACATGTGCATGTGTGTCAGTACGTGCGTGTAACTCCACAGCTCCTTTCTCCACCCCCATATATACACTGCAGGGAATCTGCTAATGCTTAAATGGTGGGGAAGGTCAAGGATTTATTGTGGGAAAGCCAACAGTAATTTTGCTGCCTCTCTGGGATACTGCAAACAGCCAAATTGCACAGCTTAAGAAGAAAAATAAGTTACCCTTTAATTTAGGACTTTAAAGAAACTGGAGCTTTACTGGTCCTAGAATCGACCACACAAGGGTATAGACCCACCATATATTTCCATAAACTGAGGGCAGCAAGTTATTCCATCGTAAGCAAAGCTTCGTCTACATAATGTGACAAGCTTTCCAAAGGTAGAACTGGAACTTCAGAAACCTCCTTGCTTACAGGCCTGCCAAAACCCCAATAACCCTTCCTGCTTTTCCTAAGGATTCCTTCCACATTCCCTAGTGCTCCTCCAGAAGGAGAGGCACACAAACATTTTGGCAAGAGAAGCAGAAAGAACTGCTGGAGACACAGCACAGCAGTGTGCTTGATCTGGAAGCATGGGTTCCCTTAACACCACAAGGAATGAACAAGTAGGATTTTACAGATGTCTTCTGTCTACCTAAGTGCACATTTGCCATTTGGTCATGCACAACTTTGGGGAACACCGATTGCTGCAACTGTTAAGCGTCCCAAAGAGGGGATGAACATATCTAAATGTCCATTCAATCCCTTGGCTGCAGCGTGGCATCTCAAAAGATGTTATCTGACTCCCCAGGCTGGTCCCAGAACTGCTCTCAGTCTTTTGGGAATATGGTTTTCCATGGAAGAGGGCAACTAGGGCAAAGACCCATGTGCTCAGAGTGGCTGCATATTGCAACAGCTGTGTTTGGCAGAGGAGGCTGCAGCATCCCTGCAGCTGTCCTGGGTAGTGGCCAGGGACTCTCACTTGAAGGTGCTCCATCCCATGTCCAAGTCTTTTATGAGTCCCAGACTTGCATGAGTGGACCAATGCCAAGTTCAGTGTGTTCTTGGTTTAACCAGCTGCCTTTTAAATTAAATTAATGTAATTCATAATGGGATGAGAAACTACAAATAGTTTCACAAATAGTGTGAAAACTTAACTTGTTTCTGTTCAGGTTCCTGGTGTTTAGCTGGAGTTGTTCACCCAACAGCCCAGGACCTCAGTCAATGACAATGGGTGATGAAGGAGTTTGGTAGGAGCAGCAGACAAAAAGCATTAAAGCACCAATCCCATGTAAAAATAGTGAAGCATCTGGCCTGTTCTGTACTCTCCTGTGTTAAACTGCTGCTAAGTGCCATAAAAAGGGAGCATCCCTATGTACTTCATCCCAAAGCTTCCATCAATTTGTTCCATTACTAAACCTCAAACCAGCTACTTTGTCAATCAGCTGCATTTTAGACTCCTGTGCACTACTTCTTGATTCACTGCAGATACTTGGAAAGCAGGTACTTTACTGATTTTTACTCTCTCCACCCTTAAGTCATATGACAAAAAGCCCACTACAGAAAGTCAAGCGGCAACACTCTGTTTAGAGCCCCCCTGCCTTCTCAGACCTCACCACAAGCAGTCCTCCTGGTGACTGGGTTCGCTGAAGAAAATGTTCATAGGATGGTTTGGGTTGGAAGGGGCCTTAAAGCTCATCCAGTTCCAACCCCCTGCCACGGGCAGGGACACCTTCCACTAGAGCAGGTTGCTCCAAGCCCCGTCCAACCTGGCCCTGAACACTGCCAGGGATGGGGCAGCCACAGCTTCTCTGGGCAATGTGTGCCAAGGCCTCACTACCGCCATAGTGAAGAATGACTTCCTTGTATCTAATCTAAATCTACCCTCTTTCAGTTTGAATTCAATGCTATGTGTAGGTCCCAGGCCTGAGGGATTTTCCTTTGCACCACATACACTTCTCATCCAACTGGCAACTTCCCTTCTTGCCAGGATGATCAGGAAACCAAGTTAACAAGCATTCACCCAATTTGAGAAGAAACCCCAAGAAGGCTATATGAACCTGCTAAGCTTTGATGGCACATGGCCATGTACCCTGTCCAAACAGCTCGATCTTAACCAGAGTGCGAAATGGAGTGGGCAAACCATGCCAGCAGTTGAAATGGTTTGTAAAAATCACTAAGAAAAGAAAATTCAATTGCTGGCCTCACAGTACCATCAATATGTGACAAAAAGCAAGCACTTGGTTTCAAAGGGGTCATTAAACCTTTCACTATCCACTTAACAGGAACGCCACTAGCAATACTGGTCAAGTCAATGCTTGTGCATGATTACGCTTCAAATTTAGATGGGAAGCTGTTGCACATAACAGGATCTGTGGAGACTTGTATCTCTCACTAATGGATTTAAATTGCCAATAAAACAGGGCCTGGGACTGAGATGCAAAACGAAGCTTGAAGAACAAATATTTTCTCTGTCATTCACTTTCAAAATGCTATGAAGATCAAGGGGATTCTGTCCCGCTGGTTCAATAAGTGTAATTAAAAAAAGAGCAATAAAAAATAAATAAAAATTGTGGGGAGGAATCACATAATGATTTGATATTGAATCAAAACACGTCATAAGCAGCCATCACAAGGTACTCTTCACCCCAAAGAAAGTGGCTGCAGGTACAAATACCCTGGGGCAGCAAATTAACTGGCACTGCTGCCCTGGGGAAGAGCAAGCCCAAATCACCCAGCTATAAACTGCTTTTCCTTCCTATGGAGCTCCATCTGGAGCGTGGATCAGCCCTGCATGTGCTTAGACACCTGAAAACTACTCATGAGGGCAATGGGCAAGTTCTTGGGCAAAGGAATATGCCTATCTCAGCTTAGGAGAAAAGAAAGCAAACACAACACACCCAAGATTGGCATTGGGTTCCTTGGCCAAGGAGAAGTCTCCACCCTGCTTCTTCAGGGCTCAATCCAGCCAGTTTGTGAGTGCCTTTGGAACACATTAGTTAAGTGCAGAAGCTGTTCAGCACCTTTTGAAGGCTTCTCAGATACTGCAGGGCTAGTTTTCGCTTACAGAGCCCTTTTGTCCTCAGCTATCATGTGAGATCTGCAAACCGACTATTGTCCCAAGATTTTGCCAGTGTATAATAAAGGATTGAATTCTGTTTGCATGGAAATAAGCTAGGAAATCCTAAGCCTCTATGGGATCAAACGCTTGGAAAGGAAAAAGCAAGTAAGAAAGGAGGCAGAAATATCCCACCTGCTATCCTGCATGCTGCAGGAAGTAGTGTCACTTGAAAACAACAACAACAAAACCAAATATCACCCTTCCAAACATCCAAACCAGAACCCACTACTCCATGCATATGCCCCATAAATATTCTCTTTAAACCTTTACCCACAGCTGAATTTGAACTGGAGCAAAAAACCTAATTTGTATTCAGCAGAATTGCTGCTAATGCTGCAGGAGAACAGTACAGCTTGATTCTCAATATTAATGAAAGCAGAATATCCCAAAGCTGCGAACTAGTAAATTCACAGACATAGCTAATGGCAGTTTGCAGACATGTAGTTCAAAGCTTGAGAGATCCCCTCCACACTTTTTGTTTTCTGCTGCCGCACAACTTGCAAACCCTTCGCACGAAAATGCTATTCATGGCTGAATTAAGAGGACCATAAGGAAGAGGTTATGCAACCCCTCGCCTAGCCAAGCCTTAACCCAGTGAATCGCACCTAACCCAAACACAACCTCCCAGCTTATCAAGGAGACTTGAACCACCCCACGCTCCCAGCCGGGGCCAAAGAGCAAACAAACATCTGGGCGGGCATGCAAGGCTGCCAGCAGTGCCGGGAACCACGGGGCAGGTAGAGCCCTTCCTCTCCAGCATCCTGGAGTGGGTTCCCATAGGGACATCTCCCACTCAGCAGCAGCCTCTGGTGCCTGCCCACTCCTTGGAAAGCCAGAGGCAGTTGACAATGGGCACACTTCCTTTAGCCATCAGGATTCATGGCAGTCTTCACACACAGACAGTTTTTAAGACCCCAGGTTGCTGTGGCTTTGACAGTCCTTTGTTTTATGGGTAAGGAAGTGTCCAGAGGAAAAAAAAATGTAATTTCCTTTAGTCTGTGTGCCCTGTATCAAAGCATGTAATTCCTTGATTATGTACAATTACTTGGGGTTGGGGGTGTGGAGGGGCTTAGACAGTATCAAACCTATATAACAGTGCAGACAATTATAATAAATACACAGATCCAGATTTTATAATCCTCTTTTGACTATATCATGGGAAATCCATTATTCTGATCCTTACAGAATCAGTCAAACCCACCCAAACAAAACCAAAACCAACATCCATCTCTCCCCAAAACTCAGAGTCTGCTGAAGATTTGAACTTTGAATTCAGATAATTTTAGTTTCTCCTTTCTGTATTTTATTCTTGGCCATACTTTTACCAGCTCTTATTCTGAGCCACTAAATCAAAATCCTCTGCTTTATCTGCAACAGATTATGATTTACATGCAGAATTCTTTATTGCAGTTACACAGTGGCCTGAAATAAATACCCTAAACAATAAAAGGTAATTGAAAGAGTACTGCATATGACTTCTCTGCAAGGGCTTGGATTCATAAAGGACAAACAACTTTCTTTTTTGCCACCAGCCCTTTATGCCAGGCAGCCCAGATTGACAGCAAACATGAAAGAGTTGCATCCCTGCTTTTCCTGGCTGTAGACCCAGGTCTGCTTTCAGTCCTGAGTACGGTACCTCAGCACTTCAGCAGGGCTGCACAAGATTCACTCGACAGAATGTGGCCTTGTGTTTTCATATCTCAGTGCACAAAAACTTACATTCTTCCCTCTCGTACCTGCCCATATAAAGGTACTCTTAGCTTTAGATAACAGCTGCACAGGTAAATATTTACTATTCCTCCTTATTAATGAAACTATGCTATCAAACTATTTTCTTACATGACTTTCAGAAGCCTCTAGTGTTTAACTTAGTCTCTCCTTTTCGCATACTGCATCGCACACAATCAGGAACACATGCATTTCAAACAAGGAGCACCAAGCATTATAAATAAATTTGGTGCAATGAAATATGGAGCCTACAAAATAACTTTCTAAGACTCAGGAAGCTTCCTCTTACATCAGTGACTCATTTTCACTTTGAGCACATAATGGGAGTTACACGTAAAACATCATCTTCAGGTCTTAGCTACCACCACATCCTTTACGCAAGGCTCTTAACTTCACGTACTGTCATAATCTCAGTGCCTTTCATTTTGAATTTTAAATAGACCATTCCCTCAATGTCTCCAAATACATTCCCTGTCTACAAACAGGGAACCCAGTTCCTCTGCCCCTGGGAACTCCTTTCAGATAAACAGTCATCAGACTCCTAAGCTTTTGTCTCTCTGTCTCCGAAAGCATTTTTAATATACCTCTAAAGCACCTTTCAAATTCCTGCTAGTGCTGGAAAGCTTTCCTCACATAACACCAACTTTATCATCTGAGGTGAGTGATTAATTAGGTATCAGGCAGACAGGTTGCACTTTTAAAGGTGTATGTACATTTATGAGATAAATCACTGCCTGCCTTATTATGGCTGTATTCAAAACACTGAAGAGAAACAACAAAATACAGCATTAAAAATTCTACTTCTGACTATAAAATTTACCTTTTGTTATGTTTCAGGCAAACTATCACATGTTACATGTCTGAACACCTTCACTATTCAATTTTACACAGTACTGCAATACGTATGGAAAATCTTTCATGCACTGGAGCCTCCTGGCATATATGGTACCAGAACTAAACCATCTTACTAAAGAGCCTTCTTGGGGACCATCTCTCTCAGCTTTCCTTATCCTTTGGGCAGCACTGCCAAGATGTGCCATGCAAAGTTCCCAGTCCCAGGATACAGCCACTGTCACTACTTTAACTTAGTGAACTTCAAAGTGCTTTTGAAATTTGTTCAAACAGAACACTGAAGTTGTAGGATGCTTATCTAGTGTAAACCTGCTCCACTGTCCTGAAGTACCAGTGACAATAGATACTTAAAGGGATAATATCTGTGAGGAAGATCAGAATGGGAATAGGGAAAACTTGGGAATTTTCATGGGCATTCTAACAGCACCCTGGCTTCACCAAGGCTTGGGTTCAGCTCTGAACATCCAGCTATAGCAGACGAGACAAACTTGTGCAATGCTCAATCCTACATTATTCAACTAAGGACCCTTGAGAGGGAGAAAGTATGCAAGATCCCCAGCACTGACTGTCCTTCGATGGATTGTCAGGAGCAGCCCCAGAGGGTCCCAGGGAATGCACAGTAATCCTGAAGGAGCAGAGATACCGCTAGAAGGCTTGCTCCCTCCAGCCTCATGTGTCATCTATCTTACAACTAGCAATAGCTCACTGGTGAACAGTAGTAGAGGAGACCAAAATTCAGGCTGTGAAGCACGGGACTCATTTTTACACAGCTGAGGATTAGCACCTGTGCAGGTTTTTGTCCAAACATTGATTTCAAAACAACTAAATGTGCTGCCCAGAAATTACTGTCAACAGGGGAAGGGACCAACACACATGCATAGAGTTTTTCTGGGTTTTATCTCAAGAACCAGCAAACTGCATTTGTAACTGCGTTTGTACTTTTGCTTTATGCAATCTGGTCGAAACAACAGCTGTGGGGAAAAAGTCAACAAGAGAACAGCAATCAGGAGTAATCTTGCAAACACAGTGCCACAGAGAATAATAAATCATTCCCCAAAATCCCAAGTATGCTTTTCCTAAGCACATGGTTTTATTAATACATGGATACCTAGCTCTACGAGTTGATAAGGATTAGGAACACAAAGAAATGTCATAAATTCATTAGCATAGAAAACTCCTAAGTAGGTTATTGACCTTACATTACTAGGTTGTCAATGATAAGGTACAGTCTTACTGTGTCCCGCCTAGGTTAAAATCTTTCCTAATCTTCCCTAGATCTCCTGCCTCCTCTACAACAATTACGTTTATACTTTGTTATATAATGTACTACTCCAAAGTTTAATAGACAGCAAAACATCATTACATGCATGCAGCTCAAGACTTTTTCATTGCTATCAAATGCAATATGAAAACTCGCCCAAAATCTGCACCCATAAATCACAACTTCTGATACTTCCAGTTACTCATGACTTCCATGTCAATCATCCTCAGTGGCTCATTGTCAAGAAATGCCAACTATCTGCCCTCACCAGTCACGCCCTAGTAGAGTGTCACCACTTGAGCCTCTCCAAACCATCACTCCCTTAAACAATGTGATTTTTGCCCGTGCAAAACAAGGCTCCTGAACCTATACAAACCCTAGGCCTACACACAACTCTGCTGATGTCAAAGGGATCACACACAGACTTAAAATAACACACCTGCCAAAGCAGCGTGCAGTATTCAGAGCTATTGCTATTTCTATTGAGACCTTTTCTCAATTCCAGAAAAATTCATGCTCTCCTTTCACTGTAGTATTCAGCAAGCATTAAGTTCCTACTCTCATTTCAGTTATGTGCACTTTAAAAATCTGTCTAACGTAGTTTTATAAGTGCTACATAGGCTGGAGCAGCTTCAGTACTGGGTGGCATAGCAGTTGCTGTGGTAACACCACCACCTTTTTCCTTCAGTACAAAGCAAGAGTGCTAGAAGCCACTATAAGCTGAGAATTAACATATTGTCTCAGGGCTGTAGTAAATAATTGAGATATGTATGCACATAGACACAGATGCTTCTTTGTAGTAACTCCAAAGTTTTTGCTCCAACACATCCAGTGTACGAGTGAAATGCTGCTCAACTCCATCAAGTTAATTCAAGCAAGTTTAGAGATGCCTCCCTTTTGCTAAACCATCAGACCACCACTTTGGCTGGCAGAAACCAGGGCTGAAGCCACACCTCTTTACACAGCCTAAAGAATTCACTTATATTAATTCCATCCAACAGTATATCTAGAAACAATCTTTTAGGAAAAGAAAGTGGAAAGACAATTACCAGAGTACATACTTAACAGGCTTACTTTTAAGCATACCCAAGTAAAAGACTCATTTCAAGTAATAACACTGACACCACAATATCTTGTGATGTGATTATAATTTATAATCTTACCTTCTGTTTCAAGAGAATTACATTTGGCATAGTCTTCAATATAACACAATGTGGTATTCTAGATCAGTTTTTCCCTTTAAACTATATGAGAACAGTTTTCTTATGCAAATAAAGTAATAAAAAAAATGATCATGAAGTCCTTGCAGACAAAATATCCATAGACTTCAAAGGGATATTATGCCTAAGGTTTGCTGGATCGAGCCTCAATGTAAGATGCGTGTCCCTGCTGCAGCATTACTGTAATTGAGAAGCAAAAGTTCCAGATTTTCTTCTTCCTCCTCCAACTCTCCGTAATTTTACCTTTCCCATAAACTCCCCTGCATGTAGCTTTTCTCCAAAGTTTCACACTCTGAAGCTCGCAAGCCTGACTCTCTTTGAGGCCCTCCTTGAATTCCACCTTAACCCCCACTGCCAAATACATCAGGAAGGTGGAGATAGAGCAAGGAAAATTATCACAGAGAGTGGGCCAGTCAAGACCATTAGTTTAAGAATCATATTTTTCTGGAGTATAGCATTCCTGAAGCTGCATAGGTGGAGACTGCTGAATATATTCCCCAAGGATACGTTTCTACTTCTACCGCCGCCCCCTAAAGAAAATTAAGCAAATGAAGACAGGCAAGCCATAACTCCAGGAGGACAGACGCTGTGTCTATATAGCAACAGAACCATTTCTGTTCCCCTCCTCCTTAGAGTACAAAAATGAAACTCCACCTACAGGCAGGTAAGGCAGCTCCTTCTTTGCACCCTGCGCTGCAAAGGTGGAAAGTCCAGGTTCAGCTCTTCATTATGCTTTGCATTATCAATGCATCTGCATTAAATGTCAAATATGACCAACAATATCAGAGCCAGAGCAATTCACTGCTTGACTAAACGAATGACATACAGAGTATTTTCCTGCTCCCATCACTGTATTATCAGTGTAGTCTAACAGCTACGCTGCTTAATGCACTGTTAAATACCCTGTACTATTTATTTCCTCCTCTTCCCACTTTGGATTATAGCCCATTATGCATCACAGTGTGGCTGACAATTTGTTATTTAAGCAGTCATGTGGAAGGG
>JAOEHY010034042.1:58249-71493 GCA_025447955.1 Psilopsiagon aurifrons | reverse complement strand
CGCCGGAGGAAACGTAGGAAGTTTGTAGCTGTGAAAACAATTTGAAATGGACCTTACATTGACACAGCTTGCAAGTGATGGACAAAATTATTTTTAGAATGGCACATTAATGTCTGTGAAAGTAATTATGCCTTTTTAATGCTCTTGTGCTAATAGCTGCCATGCTAAAATAAAGTCCACAACACACAGAGACAAAACTAACAACAAAGTAGAACTGTAATGAGCTTCAACTGGTTCTCAGTTTTCACACAAAACAAGCAATGACATTGTTCATTTCTGCTGGCCTAGTGAGCACTTGGGAGGGGTAATGAAAAGGCGCCTATTCTGGACTATAGCTTCAGGTGTAAATCTGCCCCAGCCCAACCAAGGTGAGTTCTGTGCAGACAGCAATTGCGGACCTTACCCGTTAATTTCCAGCTGACAGTATTTGTTAATTTTCTGAATTTGAGTTAGTACCCCTTCAGAGCCAAAGTCTTACTTTATGTAATCACATAAACACAATTGATGGGAGCAATTTATTCCAGGGGCTGAAGACGTTCACTGGCAACCTAACAATGGGGGCAATTATTGCTGACAATTTTACAGAAGCTTTTATCAAAGTTTATGGGCCATTAAGCCCAACAGTGTGATTACCAGGACGGTATCACTCTCAATAGTGCAGTGTTGGCCCAGAACAATCCATTTTCCAATCCTGTCTATTATAACTAGCCAGTTTACTCAGAAGTCATATGTTTGCTATTTCTGAAATAATCTGAGTCTTTGAAACAGTATTTGAGTTTAGGTCATAGACAGGATCCAACTGGTACCATATTTAACCAGGAGGGAATAGCCCATGTCCCTTTCAAGCACAGATAACCAATACAGATTTTCTCTTAATATGATGAAATATAAACTTCAGATATCAGCTGAGCATACAAGAATACATATATTAAATTCCATGATACATAAAGGCAGCTCTGCAAAACTATCAATACAATGAAAAAGAGACTATTTCTCTCCAGAACTTTAAAGAATTAAATTCCTGACCTGAGCTTGGCACTGACACCTTCCACGCCCTAAGCTATCAGGAATTAATTTGGTTCATAGTAACTAATAACCAGACACAAAAGAATCTGAAGCTGTTAATTAGCTATTTTTACTTTTAATTCATTGAATTGTATGTGCTCATTGAGGCAAACCAGACTGCTGCTGTTCAAATCAAGACGACCCTCATTTAGAAAAATGGCCTGTTCTACCTTTTTTATGCATGACAAATCCTTTAAGTGTCAGGGAGAATTATCCACACATACTGATGGAAGCATCTTACACACTGGTGAACACAAACTTCCATGCTGTTGGATTAGCTCCTCTACCATAGACAACTGTGATAAAGTGATGCTGCCTAGAGGATCTGCCTCATTAAGGAGAGAAAGAGAGAACAAGAGCAGCTCTGAAATAATAAAATCATTAACAAGAACACCTTGCAAAGCTTATTAGGTAGGAAGCAGACTGACAATACCATTGCTCAACACTTAATTACTTTTTGAAGACCAGATAGAAATGAGGCAGCATTTCAATGATAATACTTTCAATTTCCAAAGAAAAAGACAAATATAAAACTGATCCATTAACTGGGCATGTATCATAACAGAGGTGTTTTAAGAAATTATCAGATCCTACCAGACAACTGAAGATGCTGGAGTTCTGACTTCACCTCCTACATATATCCTCATTGCAAATGGTCAAATCAGGAATTAAAAATAGAAGGATCACATTTTTTAGTTTCCAGACTAGAACTACTGCAACTCAATTACTTCTCCTCCTCTCCAGGCAGGCAGAAGCTCAGCACACAACATATGTATCTTGCATATTTCCCTTTCTAGATCTGCTGTCAAACACCAGTCCCTGCTCCTGTTCTCCAAGACTGAACTTCTGTCCTTAATTTTGAGGAACTGACAATGGCATTGATATCTTCCTAGATGCTACCACGATGACAGTACAGGCAAAGTATGGAGCTGGTACCATCTTGTAAGGCTTGTGCACTTTGTTCAATCTGCTACACAAAGACACCAGCTCAATTCTAATGCTGGCTTTCCTCTGCTCCATGAGTGAAACTTCAAAATGGAAGCCTGTGCTCTGTTCCCAACATGTACAAGCATACAAGGATCAGCTACAAAGGTTTCCATCAGAAAGCCAAATACTTGTCTACCTGTATGGGTAATGAGTGCCCTGCCAGCCACTGTGCCTCAGTAAGGACAGTCTTGACAGTAAGCAATCAGACACCAGTCAGAATACTGAACCTGAAGAGGGTAATATACTTTTCCTGGGCATAATTCAAGTTGTGTTCACGTTACTGCAGGTCTCCTTGGGAAAGACCTGGATCAGTACCTGAGAGAAAGGAGATGGGGCTGTTACTAGGTTTTCCAACAGCTTGTTTTTCAGGGAGTGACTTCTCTCCCTTAGGCTGGCACTGAAGCCACACTTCCACCACTTCCCAACTCTCAGCAAACACCAAAGGCCCTGCGTCCTACACACTGCTCTGTGGTGCTAAACCCATGATCCTGTGGAGACCCAACAGCTTGAATTACGGTCCAGCTGTGACAAAATAGCTTCCAGAGTCAGGATTTTGCCAACTAACACTTGTGTTTCCAAAAAAATTGGTTTGTTTTGTTCTGGTTTCATTGGTTTTTCCCTTAGGGTTTTGTTTGTTTTTAACAGGAGGAAAAAAAAGGCACAAACTTGGTGCAAAACTATTCTGAAGAGCAGCAGAACAAACTGAACCCTGTTCAACAAGTGAGAATGTCAAGTTTCCATTCATAAGAAATAGGCTGCAATAAAGATGGAGAAGAAAAAACACTCCACACATCGAACAGCCTTTGACTAAAGGCACTTTCTGTTCAGCAGTTCCCAGCAAAGTGGTGCCAGCCAGTGATGGGCTGTCACTCAGGGACACAAGGACTTCTCCCCCTATTTCTTTGTGGGAGAAGGCCTCCTTGTCTTCACATGCCCAGCAAATGATTTGTGTACCTTCAGATTTAACACATGAAAAGCAAGCTTGTCAAATATTAGTCATATCTGCTCTGCTCTTATCACAGCTTTCCCTTCCCAATGATTTTTAACTCTTCCAAGCTTCCAAAGTCATAGTCTGTGTAAAGTTCACCACCAATGCCTTCAGATAGGGGAATCAGTTGGTAACTTCCACTTGTAGAAGCAACTGATGACATACGCAAAATGTAATTTTATCTGGCAGTGAAGACGTTATCTTCATTATTTTGAAAAACCTTTTTATCCAATAGGTATTCCTAGTATCTCTACATATCTTTTGTAGTTAATTAAGTGAAAACGTTGGAAAGAAACACAATAACAAAATTTTCTCTGGAATAGACCAGATGCTCATCTGGCCAGAAGGTCCTGAAATCTTACCTATTCTCCATATCAGCAAACAGTACCATCAGGCAGAGTTACTTATTGTGATAGCTCAGGGTGTATTTCCTTAAATTAGTCAACGTTGGTTTGTACACAGAATCACACAATGATTTGGGCTGGAGGAGACCTTAAAGCTCATCCAGTTCCAACCCCTGCCATGGGCAGGGACACCTTCCACTAGACCAGGCTGCTCCAAGCCCTGTTCAACGTGGCCTTGAACACTGCCAGCGATGGAGCAGCCACAGATTCTCCTGTGCCAGCGCCTCACCACCCTCAAAGGGAAGAAATTCTTCCTAATATCCAATCTTAATCACCTCTCTGTCAGGTTAAAGCCTTTGTCCTATCATTACCTGCCTTTGTCCTATCGTTACCTGCCTTTGTAAGTAGTCCCTCTCCAGACTTCTTGTAGGCTCCCTTTAGCTATTAGATATTGCTGTATCATCTCCCCAGAGCCTTCTCTTCTCCAGGCTGAACCATCCCAGCTCTCTCTGCCTGGCTCCAGAGCAGAGCTGCTCCAGCCCTTGCAGCATCTCTATGGCCTCCTCTGGACTCACTCCAACAGCTCCAAGTCCTTATTACATTGGGATGGTGTAATATGGCATAACATGGTATAACCAGTAATGACAGAGTAGTAAAGTGACCATTTTTTTTTTCAATACCATTTTCACAATACCAAAACCACATGGGATCTTTCAATTGCATAATGCAGTGACTTAAAATTAAGACAAAATACAGTATGTAGAAATAAAGGCCAGGACCACTTTTTCTTCCTTGTCTTCTACACTGAATTACAATGGTCTTGTCACAAGTCCAAACCCAACAGTAGAAGTTGCAGGTGAACCATGAAGCATGTCCCCTTGGGAGCACCAGAGATAACATGCAATCCATGAGCACATCTGAGAAAAAAAAAGCAGTTTTCTGCATCTCTGGTTATGCCACATCCATTGGAATTGATGGCACAGGAAGACACGAAGGGAAGGTAAGACTGCAGCAAATTGTAAACGGTTGGGAAGCACCTCCTTGCGAATTCCCCACTACAATTAAAGAAGATGAAGGTGAGCTTGGCAAGGTGACTCCTTTCACCTGTTAAGTATCTGCTTGTAGAAAACTAATAAGAAAACATAAATGTTGAAGATACAACACAATGCCACTCGTACGAAACAAATGCGTATCTCATTTTAATGTAAGCTTTGGTTAAGTGGCTTGTGTTGAAATGCTACCTAGCATTCCAAGTGTAACCCAACTTAATCATATCTATTGAAAACCACATAATAAATAACATGAAATATGCAGCATGCCATCCTAATTGCAGAGGTTGTCTCATTTACTAGAAGTCATTTACTTATTCAAATGACTTGAACTATGTGATTCAATCTGAATCATGGGAACTAGTTACTGATTTGTGCAAACAGCCTCTTACTTCTTTGCTAAAGGCATTGTTGAAATAACTGACCCAACTGCTAAAACAAGCTTCTTCCTTGAACCCTGCCTCCTTCCTTAGTCTTACCTCCCAAGTGAACATCACAAAATACGACTGTTCTACAAAAGCATTTTGAAATTAAGAATTTGGAAAGAAGACTTTGTGAATTATAATGCAATGTATTAATCAATGCAAGGAAATAAATTGGTATTTCCAAGATCAGAAAATTGCTTAGCAATAGGGTACTGCACATGCAGCCATAATTGCATAAATGAGTACACAGCTTTCAAGAAGAAACATTCACGACCTCAGCTGTGAACCAAATTCAACTTCCAGGACTGCATGTATGTTTCTCAGATATTAATGTGGGGGGTGAATGCATATCCCTAGATAAGATCCAAGTCAGGCCTTGTAAACATGAAAACTGCCACCATAACTGTGCTGCAGCTATGTAGAAAGCATAATTCAGGAAGCAATTCAGACTTTACATTTGCTTACACCCAACCTTGACCTGCAGCTACCGTCTCATGCTTCTGTTAACTTCAGGAGGTGCTGGGGCTTCCCTGGGGCAGTGGAGCAAGGGGCCAGGCACACTAAGTCCTACCACAGGCAGGCAATCAGCATGCTTCTCTAACGTAGCCAAGCCAGATGCATGCCACCATAGGCCACCTGATCCCATGCTGTGGCCAGCCTTCATCAAGGGACACATCCCCAGGGAAGGACATGCAGAAGAGCCTTCAAGAAAGAGAAGAAACTACGCTCTGCATGAGACATAGTTTCAAAGCCTGCATATAACCCCAGAATAGGATGTTGGTTACATTCAACCCCAGTCAGTGTTTATCACTGGCTTGGGCATGGGGCGAGAGGCCAAAATCCTAGTAGGCAGTTTCACCAGCTGACTGCTGTGTTGCCTCAGGCAACCATTCAAAGCCTTCATGGCTGTGATCCCATGGCTCCTGATAGGTAAAAGAATATTTTTCCCTACATAAAAGTGCTGCATGAGCTCGCAGTGCCTCAGTGCCCAGAGCAGCTGATTTCCAGGGCTTCTCTGGTCATCTTCATATTTACTGCTGAATCTGGTGACGGGAAGGAAGGGATTATAGAGCCGTGCTTTGATTACCAAATACACACAAACCTCACTCCCACAAACTGATAATTTTCTTCTCATGAAAGCCAAAGCTAAAATACTACTATCCCGTCATCAAGACAGCTGGTCTATATCCTCTCCTTCTTCCTTCCGCATCTTCTTGCCCAGAAATGATCCCGCCTGACGCACCCAGCCCCAATGGCCTCCGCACCTCAGGAGGAGCCTTCTACTCTGCAGAAAGGTTCTGGCAAAACTACATTTGCTGGTCCTTCATGTTTAGTTTATTAATTGCTATCATTATTATTTGTTTTGGGATGGAGGGGACTGGCAAACCCACCACTTTTCCAGGGAGCTGTAGGCTACACCAGCAAGGCTGCCCACCCTTCACATGTCACCTTTACAAGGTAAAGAAGCCTCAGAGCAGTAATCACTAGACAGAGAACGCTATTAACCCACACAGTAGCACCACCAGCCTTGGGGCATTGCTACTGCTCGACAGCTTTCACCCTGCCTGCCCAAAGCCCCAGCCAGCCTGCTTGTGCACTTCCAGCAAGGAGGCTACAAGCCTCCACCTCCTCCTCAAGCCAGAGGTTAGCAAGATATGGTGAAGGCACCAAACATATGTAAGCCAAGGAGGCAAGGAGAATAAACTTTATTTAAAACGTATTTATTTCAAAAAATTGGTTTGGTTATTTTTATTATTATTACTACATTATTTGTATTTATTTATTTCATTTGATGAAAATGGAAAAGTCATCACAAACATTTTGGATTGTGTTCAACTCTCTACTTAACATTCACCCTGATTAGAGCAGAGCGGTTTGTGTGCGTATAAATGACAGATTACGCCGCCCCCAAAACCTTAAGTTTTTCAGTGGGAGAAGAAGTAAACTGAAGTCAGTTCGTTAATTTGAGCGAAACTCAGCAAACACGCCTTGGCCAGAAAACTGAGTGGGAGGGAAGCATAAGGAAATCAAGTGGTATTCTGGTATTTTCCAAATAAACCTGCAAATTTTCATTTCAAACAGCATTTCATTTTCCTTTGTACCCAACTTAAAAAGAAAAGAAATAGTCTCAGCTCAAATTTAATCTTCCAGATTATCTTAAAGCAGGTTCGGGTTTTTTTAGCTGGGATTTTGTTGCCGTTTTTTTTTTTTTTTCCCTCTTCACTTCACTAGAACCACCCTGACCTATTTATTTCAGTTTGACTGGAAGTTATTCTGGTTTTTGTTCTAGGGTTGTTGGTTTGTTTTTTTTCCTCTTCAACCACTGCAACAAACAAAACCCACCCATGATTTGATGCACTCTAATAGCACAACATGCATGCGAACACGTAGATGTTTACTTTCATGTACACAGATGTGCAGAGCAGGAGAAGGCATGCTGGCAGGAGGAGGAACCTTGCATCTGCCTTGCATGGATCTGTCAACAGGCAAAACACACTTTGCATTAAAACTTCAAACCGAAAGCTCACACACCTGTATGGGCTCCATGAATTCAGTGCTCCTCTCACCTAATGATGTCTTCTGTTCTTTAAAAACCAGAATGTTTCAAAAGATGCAGTGTTGTAGCACATGTACTTTTTAGCTCAATGGAAAACGCACACGGCCTTGTCTTTTCACTCCAGTCATCATAAAGTTTTCTTGTTCAAACATACCATCTCATAAGTGGGTTTCTCACGCTTCATCCCGGTGAGCAACAACATTATTAACCACAGGACACACACCTACACATTCTCCCTATAAGACAAACTCTCATAGTTAGTAAAGTACAATCTTGCTTCGGAAGGAACAGACATTTATTTTGGTGCAACTGCTCTATGCAGAGGAGTACATCTTTTTCCCCCCCACACACACATTTCCTTTAGGAATGACTTCTGTTGCCCATATTCATGCCAAATATTCTGTAACTATTTCTGAAGAAAAAAAAATACACTATTACTCAATACTGCTAAGTCAGCAGAATTCACCCTTAAAGAAAGGGAAGTATTACAGTTCAATTTGCTGCAGTTGGAAGACAAGAAGTAACACATCAAAAACCCAACTGGGCAGAAACAATACTAGACCTGCACCTACTAATAAAGTGTTCCTGAAAGGGAAGGTCAAATCGATGCATTTAATTTAACAGGGTCAGTGTGTACTGTACCAAGCCAAAGAACTGTCAAAGTCCACACTAAAACAACAAGCAGTGGATTCCTGCACTGTATCCTATTAACTGCTAGCAAAAAGAAAATCACCCAAACACTTGCTACCCACACCTACACAATGCTGATAAATCCAGAGTGCTGCCACTCCATGTCCTCATGCATTTCATGAGCTCTCCGGAGCCAACAGGTACAGGCAGCAGCAGTCCTCCGGAATGAAGGACTTCGGATGAGTCACATCCAACACAGCTTTTACCCCAGACCTGGGGACATGTGGCATTTCATCAGCCTTATTTGAGGGATGTATCTCAGAGGTAAAGGCCCATCTGCTAATCCCTCATTATTAATCCTGCTCTTCTGCCATAGACCTCAGTGTCACACAGCTCCTGGTCATTGCTTTCACCACAGGCACTGGGTGAAGCACTGCTTAGGACTCAGAAAGGCAAATTCTACACTAACTTCAACTGCACTTACAGCAAGATGTGTTGCTCAAGCTCACCTCGAGGTGAGAGCAAAGCAGGTGACTATTCCCAGCACAGCAATAACGGCTGCTTGAGTATTCATTGGAAGGTACACACCTTCTGCAACTGCTGCAGAGTAAATCTGGGAAACAGAAGTGAGAATGCTGCCTTTCCCAATAGCCTTCTGCTAAAACTAGCAAAATCCTATCTATCTGGGTTGACTGCAGTTCCTGTGCCAGAGCAGCCCTGACTGACCGAATTGCGCTTTTCCCTAGTAAATGCTTAAGGAGAGCAGCATAGGAGAATGGGGGTTTGAGTAATGAGGAACACAAACAGATGATGCATAATGCAATTCACATATTTCCAAAGAAGTTATTCTAGCCAGCAGGTCATCTTTTTAAAGAATTAGGCCTCACTCCCATTTTGATTAGTTTGAATTATAAAGGTTTGCCAACGAGGTCACCCCAGGAAGTGCTCCTAACATAGACTGGACAGAGAGTGCTTTTAAAGGTACAGCCAATTCTGGCTTTCTCAATTACAGTTCTACAAGTCAATGCATTTCTCTAACAGTACAACCACATTTGCATTACACAGACCTTTTTGCAATACAGATCCAAGACTAACATGAGATTCGACACAAGCTCTCATACCTGTAAACACCAATTCTTACAACATAACATGCTATTAGTTCTTTTTTGGCATACTCCTCTCCCATACACAGGGTGACTGCACCCTCTGATGCACACATGCTATCGAAACTTGGACTAATGCAGGAGTTTGCAGCAATATCAACAGCTTCTGCACAAAGCCATTCCATGAAGGTACTGTCATCCTTCCTAAAATGAAGCAAACCTTTCACTAGGCTTGTTTCTGTAGCACTATTAAGCAAAAGTAGCTCATGCTCAAGGAAGATAAGGACACCTGAAGGAACTGGTTTGGCTAGTCAGCTATCTTGCTGTTAAAGCTAGCATACCCTGGTGATTTCAGTGATACATGGATACCCGAATGCAAAAGTCAGCCCTGAGGACCATAATGGCATTGTGCGACACTCCCTGAAAGTCTCATATCTCTATAAATTAACAAATAAATTACAAAGGACTACTCTGATTGTAAAGTCTCCAGGGCATTGAACTTGATTGCATACTTTATCTGTAAATCTCTTAATATGCTTCCGATGCAAGAAATAACACATTTGTATTTACTGTCACTTCAACATGTAGTTTGTTCACCATATGTACATGCTTTGCTGAGAGGCCAATCTCTTCTATAACATTTTGTACAGAGTCACTGTATTACGCAGATTGCCCAAATTAAGTAGATTGCTGGCTTTCTACCTTCCCTTCGCTATCAGTCAGAAATTGCCCTCAGTGGTGGAACCTGGTTTTTCTTCATCATTCACACACTGAGGCACTGGACTAAGAGTAGGTCTGTACTCAAGACTATTTACTTACTTAGATTATCTCACCAAATTGGATTGTGTTGGTATCTAAATCTCCATCTCTCTATCTGCATTTACTGCCAAGGCTGCACAGATTGATTTTGGTTTCTAAATCCAAAAAGGTTTGGTCATTTACCAAAGAGAAAGCAAAAAAATGGTCACAGGCAAGACCTTACATAATGCACACACACACATTAGGAAAATAATGTTCACTATAAGGGTGCTGAGGCGCTGGCACAGGGTGCCCAGAGAAGCTGTGGCTGCCCCATCCCTGGCAGTGTTCAAGGCCAGGTTGGATGGGGCTTGGAGCAATCCCGTCTAGTGGAAGGTGTCCCTGCCCATGGCAGGGCCTTGGAACTAGATGAGCTTTAAGGTCCCTTCCAACCCAAATCATTCTGTGATTCAATGATTTGTTCCTGTGTTCACATAGAAAACTCTACTTGCATCACTGGATACACACATACAGGAGTGACAGAACATCGGATCAGCAATGATGGTACTGTAACAGGAGCATGAGATGGGTCTCCTGCGAGATCTCTGCTCCCACCAAGCAGCAGCCAGATAACACTGGAGGGCATCTGAAAAAGCACTGGATGCCTGCACGTAACCAGATCAAGCCCTACACCACCCACAAAGGTTAGTCTACTTGTATACATCTGTTGCAAGTAAGTATGGAATAATACACAGCACAGAAACTACAAAACAATGTAAAGGGCAGAAGTACATCATACCAATACACACAGAGCCCACATGTAAACACTGCACAGGATACTGGACAGAGCTTTAACATTTCACTTGAAAATGAATGTAACATCTCTAAGGAACTGAGTTTCCTTTGGTTTTCAGAGAGCAATGTAAGACACCAGGTACAGAAGACCATTGCAGCCAACTTCTGCAGCTACCAAGCAGTACAGAGCAGCACACTGCCATCCCACAACAGCTGCAGCTATACATCAAAACTAGCAACATAAACCCAATACGTGCGAATGAAAATCAGTTTGCACAAAAAGCACTGACATGGGTCAAACACTTCTTGCACAAGGGGCACACCAGCTGTCACAGGTATTTATCTCAGGTACAGCCGAGCAAACCAACCATTAATGGAAACCTGGATTACTTCCACTGTGGTTAACGTGGGTCAACCTCAGAGCAGGGAGACAGAGAGAGAGGCAGGTATCTATCCTGTGAGGATACTTCAGTCACGAGCACTGACATTTGGTTCTGGAATATGCAACAATTAGGGGCTTGTTTTGTATCTTAATGGCTACAGTGTTATAACTAAACCAGTTTTCTCTCATCTATATTCACAGAACTCATTCTAAAAGTTGGGGAAAAGGCACAATTGTATTTAAATCCCCATTCAAGCATTATGATGATCTGATTTTATGGGTTAACTCTGACAAAAACTTTTGCCCAGGTACAGGGATTTTTTTTGGTGATATCTGCTTTTCATGGTAATAGAACAACTCAGGTTGAAGGTTTTAAAAGTGTAATTTCATCTGTGACTTGAACTTTTGAACCCCACAGAATTTGGTCTTAAAACTCAACAGCGTTGTATATATTTTTTTACAGCACCTTTACTTCCAGAATTACTCTGAATTCTGCCGCTAGGTCCTATCACTTAACCAAGGAGGCAGGTCCTCAGCAAACACTGATGCTCTACTACCTGTTGCTTCAAACCACTATCTCACAGCTGTCAAATACCACTTCATTTTGTACCTTGTATATTCTTGTTTATCCTGAAGCGTGGGCAGAAACCAATAAAGACCAATCGATTAATGCTTCCAGAAGAAATTCTTTTGCCTTCACAACTGCCACTGAGCCTCCAGCTCTTCTCAGAGGAACAGTTACTTGCTGACACAACATACTGGGAATAATCTCTATTGGGTTTTATCACTAAGCTGTTGATTATTTAGTAATCCTCAAATAGCTGGCACCCTCCTCAGCTTACAACAAACAGAATTAAACACTATAAAGAGGGTATTTCTCCTGCTATTTCCTATATTCTACAGGACTCATGCACCTGAGACTGTATCTCAGAAGGCTTTTAACACAAGCGCACAGATAGAGTCACTTTACTTATCTTTTTCAAAGGGTGAGGAGGGGAAAAGCGGGAGGAAAAAGAAAATGGAGAAAAAAAACCTGGCCATGTTACATCAACAACAGGTATGAACTTGATTTCTGGAACAAGAGAATCTCGCTACTTTTTACAGGTTGTGCAATTAGTTCTTTTGGACAGGGTGTTTCTCCCTTTCAGGGCGGTTTTACTGTCTGCAGTCACGAAAAGACTAACCCAGCTACTTTAAGCCGTGTATCAATCCTTCTAAAAACTATTAACTCTCTTTTCCCCCTTTTTCTCTGAAAAGAAAGAAAGAAAAAAAATAATAATAAAAAACCCCCAAACCACCCAAATCTGCATTTTTTCCTGGCTAGCAGATGTCCAAGATATAGGGGACTGCGCTCAGCCTGGAACAGCAGCAGCAGACGGGGCCTGCTCTCCAAACTCACAAAGGAGAACACCACACGCAGAGGAAAAGCGACGGATCCCAACAGCCACAAACGTTTCCCCGCTCTTTAAACCAGTTTCTCAAAGCAAAACCCCCGACGCCCAACCCGGCGCCGAACCCCCCACCCTCACCGGACCCCGGGAGCCGGCGGTTCCCACGCACCGCGGTCAGTGCCGGGGGGACAGCGCGGGCGGTTGCTTCGCATGGGTCAGACAGGGATAAACGCTCCTCCTTAATAACGAGGGAGCCAGGATCCGCGGGAACCGTCCCCTCTTTCCTTTCCCAGGTGCATGCATCTAAAGTGAAAACACATATCTATTTTCTTACTACAGGACAAGCGGAGGTGTCCCCGTCGGAGCCACAGGCGGGGCTACCTCAGCGGCGCTTACTCGGGGCTCAGCCCCGCCGCCCGCTCCGCACGCTCCCGAAGCCCCGCTGCGGGGCTGAGCCCGCTGCCCGGCCGGGGAACACTTGGGCAGAAGAGAAGGAGGTGACGGGGAAGAAACACGAAAGGAAAGGAGCACAACCGGGGAGATGTGCCAAGACTTACTCCCTTTTATTTCCTCCAGCCCCACAAAAGAAAATAAGCCTAGAATCAGGAAGTCGGAGCTGCGTGATCGCTGCTATAGGTTTATTCCCCCCGCCGCCTCCTCTCTCTTTTAATTAAGGAAAGAAGTTGGGACTTTCCCTCCGTCGCTCCCCAAGGGAGGCCGCCCGCACCCCGGCTCCCGCGGTCCTCCGGGGAGCAGCCGGCAAAGCAGCAGCGGAACCCCTCATTCCCAC